>JAFVLL020036932.1:0-14469 GCA_021397915.2 Tor tambroides | reverse complement strand
TAATTAGCAACAGGCCCGCAGTATAAAATAAAACAGACTTCCTCTCTCGCTCTCTCTCTCTCAGCCTGCCTGCCTCCCTCGCTCTGCCCCTCAACACCTGCCTGCCTCTGCCAAGAACCGGAGCGACTAACCCGAGCAGGCGATGCGTACGAATGCATTCAAACGTGGCAACGCACAGGAAGGAAATGCCGGCACGACATTACACACAGGAAAATGCACATCATCGTACATAAACACTCATATGCATTCGTCGAGGTCACGCAGACGTGGACAAACACGCACGCACCAGGGACTCCGGCAGAGTTAACAACATCCCCAACCCCTGTGCGGCGAGTTCCCCCCGTCTTCCTCTGCCCTCATTAAATAAAACACAACGTGGAGGGAGGAGGGATAATTCCCAGCATCTGAGACTGATCAGGACATGAGAGAGCAGGAGTTTGTGAGCGTTTGAGGGCCGCCCCCTCTCTCTTTCCTCTAGTCGGGCTAGTGAGGAGAGAAGGAGGAAGAGGCCTGTCAGGCCGGAGAAGGATGTCAGAGCTCAGGCTGGCCCTGATTACTAGGGCCCCTCTCTCACTCTCATTCTCTGCTGCTCTGCCTTTCATCACCAGCACCGCCGTCAAAAAGCAGCCTGCATGTCACACACACACACACAGTGATAAAAAAGCTGCGCAAGACTGATGGCTGTCAGTATTCAGGCTCAGAGTGAAAGAGGAGGAGGGTGCTGAGACGAGCGGTGCAAGACCCCTGCCATTTCTGTGGAGGAATCGTACACACACACAGAGACTCAAGTGACATTCTGAACCAAACCAACAACCAGCCCCCTGCCAAAATATTTACTGTCTAGTCCCTGCCCCCAACTAACTCTCCCTCTGTGTCATTTTCTCGGCCTCCCTCGGCACGTCCCCATCGCTCTTCGACATGACAGGGATTACTTCCACGTGCCCATATTTCACTGGACTACACCAGAACTCTCACAGTTGCGTGTAGCAGCCAGAGAGAACCGGCCTCGCGGATACACACACAAAGAACTACAGTATCGCTCAGAGTGGGACAGAGCAGGAAGGCGGGACAACTCAAGCAGACGGAAAGAGCGCAGGCCAGATGATTCATTAGTACTGTGATACTCAGTGCCACCTCTGTGCAAGGCTAAGCTAATATCCCTCATAGTACCGGGCAGGGTAAAAATAACCGTCTACCACAGCCAGACACACAGATCCCAGAAACTCTCTTCATTTCCTGTCTCCTCCCAGATCCCCCCCCACCAGAAGAGGTGTGGGCCATGGTAGCAGCAAATCATGCAGCGCGGCCGAGAATCTTGACCAATCGCCAGCGTGAAACAACAAGTAGATCGGCTGGGTATCACAGCATAATCGGCAGGATTCAGTGTTCATTGTTGATCGGTAAAATAAACAAGAATCAGCTAGATGAGCATAAGGATCTGATCAACACTTGCTGCGGTTCGTTCTCTCTGTGGGAACTGCTTTGTAAAACATGTTCAACTATCACAGTGCATGTAGTTCCAATTCTCTCAACAACAGAGGAAATCATCAACAAACTACAGCACACAACCATCTGAACTAAAACTATTTAAACTTTTCATCAAATCAAAACACAGAAACTTCCAAGGGGAACATAAACATTTAGACATGTTTATTTTTCTTGTACTTTTTGACATGTAAATGGCAGATAAGCTACTCAAAATGTTTAGTTTAAATGTCACTAACAACGCTTAATTTATTTTCAATTTGTGTGCCTTTCTCAACTGTGAGAAAAAAAAAAAATCTGACTAGTGAGAACTGGAATGATGCACTATTTTTTTATTCTTTAAAAGATAAATGGATTGATGTTTAAGCAGAATAAAATGGCAATGCATTATAAAGCCATAAGCCAGGAAGCTAATTTCCAAAGTGTGTCAAATTTAACAAACACCAAAGTCCTGATAGATGCTAATTTATATTTTCTTATGTCCAGTGAATTCCACACAGCAAGTTATTTCAAACTATATTTTAACGGTGTTTAGAGCTCCACATTACTGTGTGCAAATGACAGTATTTAATACAATCCATTGCATCAGGAATGAGACATATATATTTCTGTGTTTTAGTATAGGGCTGAAATATCACAATTCTAACTAATAAAATAGTCATGGTTAAAAAAAAAAAAATAATCATGATAAAAAAATGTGTTAACAGTTAGGGATTTGCGGTGTGCACGGAGAACCTCCATCAACAAAAATTACTTTAAATTAGTGAAAAACACATTTGGAAAAAAACATACAGTATAATGTATAACAATGTACTTACATAACATTTTATATTATATTCTTATAATGCAAGCATTTTATATTTTGCAAAACAATACGAACTAACAGCAGGCGACCGATTACTGACGGCATTAAACTTAAAATGTGTCTGCATTTAGGTCAATCACACTAAGCGAAAAAGAAAGGAGGGAAATTCTGTTGATCAAAACGATATTCACTTTTAAACAGTACGTTTAATTAAGGACTTAAGTCTTAAATACACTGCATGTAATGGTATTTTAACATAAACAGTAACTTTTACTGATTTACAAAAAATAATAAATGTCCCTTACATTACTTAATTACAGGAAAAAGAGCATTACTATTTTCAGATTATAGTCAACATGGTCGAAGGAGTAAATGAGTTTCTGCAAAAAATAAATAAATAAATAAAATCTTCCTTATTAACCATTTTCGTGGATCAGTATTTTTGACTATTTTAACCCTGCTGCAGTCACCATTCATCGTCATATCTTCACCAAACAATCTCTGGAAAAGAAGGGATGAAAAGAAAGGAAGAGTGAGAGAGAAACAGAGAAAGGAAGAGAGAGAAAGAGAGAGAGATAGTAAGGGGGTAGAAAGGGGGAAAAATGAGGGAAGGATGCAGCCTTGTGAGCCAATTTAAGAAATAAGTGCTGATGCATCAGCTATTGACTGTGTGAACGCTCCTGATAACGCTCAAGGCGAAACTGTGAGGGAAATGACAGCATCAACCGCCTGCAATAAACTGCAGCCCGTGAGACCAAGGGAGCCCTAATTGACAGCTGTCAAGCTAATGGGAGCCATGACGGAAGATTCAGGAAAAAAATTCTGTTTATCAACCATCAACCCTGGTGTGGATCCACAGGGAAGAAAACTTGCCCTCCCTCCCTTCTCTCTCTCTATCTCTCTCACTCTGTTTGGCTGTTAGGTTATTCAGCTTTTTCCCTTAACCCCCATCCTTCTTTCCTTCGTTCTTTCTCTCTCTTTCTCTTCGTTCCTGTGCTTTTTCCCCGCCTCTTCTGCTCTTAACCCTTCTCATTGTTGCTCACTTCTTGCGGTGAAAAAGGCGGAGGACAGCCATAACTAATCATAGTGTCAGTTGGCTGCCTGGGAGCGTAGGGTTTGGGCCAGAGCAATGTGAGGAGGACGAAGACTCAGGCCCCATAATCCACACACACACACACACACACACACACACACACTGCTGAAGGAACACCTACACAGGGCCAAATGCTGTCCTCTGTCCAGCCACTGTGTAAATAAGAGCAAGGAAAAATCTGCGACTACAACAACTCATAATTTCAGTGTAACAATATATCCAACAGGCAAAGTAAAAAGCTGCTCCCTCTCCTACTAAAATGACCATCAAGTTATAACGAAACATTTCATTCATAATGCCGTCAGATAAGGAAAACTGATACAGAAATACTCAAATACCTATTAAAGAGCTGCAGATGATATTTAATTAGATCTCCAGTTAGATTTGAAGATTTTACACTCACGATTATTACATGCATAACATTTAGATTAAAATTCTATCCGTCTGGATGTGCATTAGTATGCATACTTTTGATTCATAATTTTGTGAATGAAATAATTGTATATATTAAAAAAAAATCTATTCATTTGAGAAGCGAAATGTAATTCTGGACAGTGGTGTACATGACATAATTTTCTTTTTTCCTAATAATGCATATGATTATTATGACTAGGTTTTAATAAGGATAATTAACATAATCAAGTCACCATGATGTTTCATTATAATTTAAGTAATTAAACTGCAGCAGGGGAAGAAAAAAAAATCAAAAAAAAAAAACTTGAACCAAAGTGGACGACTCTTAATTTGCAAATAAGTCAAAAGACATTACACACACACACACACACACACACACACACACACAGAACAAAACTTGAAAACTTCAACGCCACCAACTATTATAATATTCTTTCTCAGACTTTGTCTATACTAATCATAACTAACCCTACGTGTTCCATATAAGCATACGTGTGGGTGATGGTTATGTGCATGTGACCGTATTTACAAGCCCACCGGTGTTCCCCATATGATCTCACGTATCCAATGCTCCTCACCGGAACAGGCTTTGAGTTTGATTAATCTTTGCTCCCTGTCTGCAATCAATCAAACACACACGAAATCACAGAAATCAGCTCCTTTCGCCAACTGCAATCCATCTCAGCGCAGCCTCCGTTACATTCGTCACAACCCAAATATTTGTATAAATCATATTTAGCCGCTCTAAACACAATGCTGAGAGTTAGCATTTATTCTAACGCAGATGAGATAAACTAACTTTAAACACGCTATGAACACTATCATAATGACCGATATGAACATCATCTGTCTTCATACATCAAATCCGCTCGGTTCAAATGCACATACAGAGATTACGTTTCACCAAACAAAGAGCTGGGACCGACACATCGACATGGAGACTTGTAAGTTTCAACACTTAGGTATTGAGGGCACGTGGTTGTTTCCATCAACGCTGTGCTTTAGTAGCTAACTTTGATATTAAAAAATGAGACGGACAAAGAGATGGCTGGGGGAAAAAAAAGTTTGATGTTCTCTTCGACTCCCCAAAAACAATTGATATGTTTGGTCTGGCAAAAGCTTTGAAACCTGTGAACAAAAACACGATGTGTATGCTGCAATGCCTGCGTCTGAATGGGTGTTTTTTTTTTGGCGGGGGGTGAATCACCCTCGCTAGACAGAGAGTGCTGTGTCTGTCTGTTAGAAAGAGAGATAGATAGAGTAGACTGAACAGATTTTCCCCACTATAAAAAAAAATTAAAAATCACGACAAAGGTGCGCATGAGCCAGTGACGCACTTCCACCCAGTTCCTTTCACAACACGATTTTTCTGCGGCTTTTGAGTCTGTTTTGTCACCTCGCCGCTATTATTGCTCTTAGTCTCTTGACCATTAAAAGCGCTCTATTCCAGCCAACATGATTACCCAGGTACCCCGGCCCATTTGTCACCTGCAGCAGCAAATTGAGTTAGTGCACCAACTAAAGGCATGGAGGACTGTGTAATATCAACTTGATTACATCAAACTAGCTGCAAACCTAATTGGGCTGGATGACAGTGTGCGGAGCTTGTCATCTCCAATCATTAGGCCTGTCAGGAATCCATCAGCTTTACAGCTAATTAGGTGAACACTAATGAAGCTGGCAAAACAACTTTTCTTTTTCTACGGCTGAGCGGGCCTTCCAGACTTGGTGGGAGGAGGGAGGTAGGGAGAGACAGAACGAGGGAGCGAGAAAAGAGAGACAGAAAATGTGAGGGAGGGCGAAATTTTCTCATGCAAAGCTCAAGGTTGCAGGGGACTGGATTTCCCAAAGTTCCTAATCAAGGCCCATCATCTGCCATCTTTCCTTTGCTCTTTCCATCACGACGGCGCAATCAATTTGTCATCACTCTTTGTATGCCACAGTGCAGTCGTCAACCTTATAACTTGCAGCTGTGAGGGCTGCTGGGAGGGAGGGAGGGATGGAGTGAGAAGAAGAGAGAGAGAGACGGAGGGGAGGGGCATTGGTTTGAAGAAAGGAGAGAGGGAAAAAAAGAGGAAAAAAAATATCACAGGAAGTTGCCTCGTCTAAAGAGAGAAAAAAAGGCTCTCAGCCTGCTCTTGTATTTGTCTTCATCCGCTCATCAAAGGCATAAATGCCTGATTTTTTCTCTCTCTCACTCCTCTGAAATGAGAAGCCTCTCAGTCACCCTTGTTCCTCTCCTCCCTCCTTCCCTCTACCTCTGCGCGTCCATTAGGCAAAAGCATTTTGATAAAGTAAAGCACAAGCCTATCGTATTGGGAGAGGAGAGGAGAGGAGGGGGACAAAATGAGAGCACTCACTCTGCCAACTTCTGATTGACCATTAGAGCTATTGATGAATGTGGCTGTCAAAGGAGAGACAATTAAATCAAATATGAAACAAAGTTGCTTTGACGGGTCAGACTGATGGAGCAAACCATTCTTCCGTCTCCAGATTAGGTTATTAGTTTTGTGTATGTGTGTGCGTGTGTGTTTTTGTAGGACTGTAGGTGTGCCCTCTATCGGACCATTCACAAGTGTATCGTACTCCAATGATATTTGTATGCGTGCAAGAGCTTCAAACAGTATGGATATGTTCTTGACAATCCATATGACTTATGCATAAACACTTAACTGTATGCAACTGTTGAATCTGATTGTCAATAGTCTGCCTATTTTTTATTTAGATAGGATCTTCACCTGAAAAAGTTTAAGCGGTAAATATTTAGCCGTCTGTTGTACACTACCAGTCTGTAATTCATCCATGAATAAACAAAGACTTCTTGTGTCTTCAAGCAAAGTTTAGACAAGGATTCAAAAAATCACAAGACGTACGTATTCTCGTTTTTATCACAACAGTCACTGCTTAAAAAGTGGCTACAGTGTAGGCCTGAAGAGACATTAGCAACAGTTAAGCTGACAGATTTCTATTTTTGTTTCTTTGACTACATCATTTTCCCTTGATACAAATTTGTCAACTAACAATCAAAATGCCATAAGGTATCCGATAACATGTTATTTTTAGACAGTTCGTTAAAAAATGAACCAAAACCGTTTTAAATGTCGCCTATCCTTATTCAGGCGGTCTGTTTTTTTTTTTGTTTTGTTTTGTTTTTTTTCATGTTCCTCTTTGAGAAGCGGAAGTAAATGTGGCCTTGTGCCTGGCCTATGTGAAAAAAGTAGAAAAGCGGCAATTAAAGATGTTTTAACGGGCGGTTGTCAGAGCAGACGTGACGTCACGGGGTTGTGGCGTTGCCATGGCGAGTGATTTATTGATGTTTATCAGGAATGAATAGATCAAAGAGCAGCCGGATGACAGGCAATCAATCAGCCGTCAAATCAAAGATGGCAATTGTCCATTAAAGGCTCTTCTTAGACCTCTCGTGCGTCGGCTACAAAATCATCTTTGAGTCTTTCCCAGAAACGGAGAGGAGGGATAAAAAAAGAAAATAAAGTTGGCTTTTTGTGATCAAATGTTTTCGCACAAAAAGCCCAAAAACAACGAAGGCGAGCATCAAAGAGTGTCATGACAGTCAGCTGACACCCAAGCCCTTTTTTCTTGCGCTTCTTTATAGATCTCTAATTCATGGAGTCAATATCTACGCCCTACGAGGAAAGAAAGCGGTGTAAAAGAGAGAACAATCAAAAGACTTACAGTCGACTCAGCTTCAGCTGCATGAGGACTGACCAAAGTACGAAAACTACGCGAGTAAAATAGTCAGTATTCACGGAAATAAAGTTAAACATTGTTATTCTTATTCAGCCAGTCTTCTACTGTGATTAAAGGAATTGTGGCCTCAAACGATCTTCTAAACTAACATGACAAACTTAATAAAAAAGACAACCTTTAAAAAAATTTAAAAAAATAAAAAAAAACTTTTTTTTCGTATACACATCATTTCGCTAAGTAAAGGAGCACTGGATAATTCCAGATCATTAACACATACACACTCTCTCTCACACACACACACACGTTCAGCGTTACTATGAAAATAGCGCAAAAAATAAAAAATAAAAAAATACAAAGAGGTTGAAGAAGAGCAAATGAAGAAGAAGAGGAGCCGTACCTGCTGAGCGCCGTGGCGCTTGCTGTTTCCTCCGCGGCATGTTTCTCTTTCAGGGTTTTTTTCAGGAGCCCCTGAGATCCCGAGAGCTGCTCCGCTTCTGCTCTGATACACGGCACCTGGGGCGCTTTCACACGCCTGACATGTATCGGCAGTTTTCAAACCCAAAAATCAGACGCCAAGATCTGAAGAGGATGAAGACGAAGCGGGATTTTCCCCCTCTTTCCTCCTTCTCTTTCCCCCCGCGCGTCTTTTGGATATGACGGAGAGTCGAGCCGTTACAGTGGGGAGGAAAACCGCTCGTGCCTCAGTGCGATTCTCACTCACTCCGCGCTGGAAGCTGCAACATAATAATATGTGCTAACTGTATCATTATTTGTTAAAGCAAATGCAAGTTTATCTTTATCAGCATAACTGCACAACTACGAGCAGTCATTATAATAAGCCTGATCTGATCACTTTGAACAAACAGCATACAATTTTCAGACCTCGCCCACATTCATCATCCTGATAGCAGCTGTTGGTGTTGTTGATAACATTATTATATTCCTATATAAAAACCACAGATCAGTTTGTGGTTGGGATCATATCACGATGTAGAATCATATTCTTATTATTTTTTTCCAGAATAAAGCACTTTCACAGTCGTAAGAACCATTTGCTTAATCAGCTGCAAAATGGCTCATTCTGAACGAATGTAACCTTCTGACATCAGTTAGATAAATATGCATAAACATGATCCCACAAATATACACATTAATGAAGCTTGCTGTGTGGTCAAAACACAAGCTCAACTAATCACACTTAAGGAAATAAAAAGTAGGACAGGTACTTTAAAGGGGTCATATGATGCGATTTTTTTGTTTTCCTTTTCTTTAGTGTGTTATGTGACTGTTTGGGCATGTATTTATATGATCTCGCAATTGCAAGCTCAAAGTCTCCCACAAAAGGATTTATTCTATCTAAAAGAGAAGGCTGATCCAGACCGGGCTAAAACGCCTCATTAAAACGCCCCCACACGTTTACGTCACAATGTGGAAATATTTGCGTAATGCCGCCCAAATGTTCACGCAAAGAAAGAAGGCGTGGTTTCAGTAACCACAGTAGTGTTGGTGCAGCCATGTCAGAGAGACGCTGTGTGTTTCTATGCGAAAGCAAAAGCACATTATTTGGCCTTCTGAAAGTAGATGCAATTAGGAATCACTGGTTAAGATTTGTTTACAACAGAACAGCACAACCCAAATGTTCGAATTTGTGCAACGCCTTTTATGGACGACAGTTTTGTGAACCTAAGAGAGTACAAGGGTGGCTGTGCACAAAGGCTATTTCTAAAAAAAAAGGGAAAAAAAGGGTCAATTCTGACTTTGCTATGACAATCTGGCGCTTCTGAATCAGCAACTGTAAGTATGTTTTGTTATTAGTTTAAGTATTTGCTATTGACTGTTCAAATGCGGAGTTATGCGCAGTGTAGATAGCAAGTGATGTGTCGTGTGTGTGTGGGGAACAGGGTCACATCACAGCAGAGTGTACAGCTCATCGGAAATCATGGAAGTAGCCCCAGAGTGCAGTCTGGACGATGGGGCGGGGCGACACGTGTCGCTCCGCCCACCCCAATTCCATTGGTTTATAACACGGCAAATCTTATTGGTTTAGACCCGAGCATGCGCATTCCTTTGTGTACGATTTTGTAATTGATTTGGCCATATTACAAAAATATTATGTGCTAACTCTAGAATCATAGACCTATCTTAATTATTATCCGTTTAGTAACCATGGTAATTTTAGTCAGATGAAGTCATTGTTTACAACACTTGATGACAGCACGGATCAGCACTAGGCCACGGATCAGCACTAAGTTGGGATTTTATACGCAAATGATGATTACTGTATTTTAGAGATGGACAAACACGAACATAAGCGGCTGATTTTACGTTTTAAAGAACAACCGTTTTTTGTTGTTGTTTAAAGAGATGAGTTATAGCCTACGTTGCTCAATGCGTCACAAACTTGTAGGTTATAAAGTGCTAATAAAATGTTTTCATGGCAAGCTCAATGTTTCCTTGTTTATATCTTAATAAAATATTTGAGCCTATATTGATTCTCTTACAGATTTTAAAGGTTCTTATCTTATAGTAAATAAGTGTCCGTGACATCAGATATTAAAAATCCAATTATTTATGCATCCACACCCTCATTGTGTGTTCTATGTACGGGATGAAGATTCAGTTATTAACACCACCATTGTAGCTATATAGACCATAACTATCGAATATTAAGTCACTCAGAGCTATAAATCTGTGGAATAGGTACACGAGCACTTTTAATGAGTACCTAAAAGAGACATTCTCTGTGATTAATATGTTATTTATTAAAGACTATAACAACTACTAAAAATCTAAAATCAGTAGGCCTAATATACAGTAGTACAGTGATTCCTGGTTCTTTTTAAAGGACTGAGCCACAAAACCAGTAATTTAATTTGTGCATATAGTCTATAAAAGTATAAATAAAAATGTTGCAGAGAAAATTAACATTTATTGCTTAAATACGCACTAAAGCACATTAATAATAATATTTGCTGTAGGTCAGATTTAATAACACCTGTTTTAGTAAACAAAAACATTTAAAATAGGCCCATATGCAAAAAAAAAAAAAATTGTTTCAGCAAGGTTTTATTCCCATTATCCACACATCAAACCCCAGTTCATGCTGATGGATTTGGTATTATTGTCTTATTTGTCACCGCAGTTGTTCTTTAAAATAAAACCATTTGCGGGTTTGTCCTATGTCTTACTGAACTACAGTGTATTATCATCGTAAGGTTTTGCTTATCCACTGATCCTAAAATAAAGAATATAGGCTACATATAAATATACATTATACAAAACAGCTAAATCTCAAATAGTGGATCATTTTTATCAACATCGCCCAGCTAAAACTGCTCAGTGTTTAAGTATGTCTGCTTCGTGTACTGTGAAAAGTGCAATAATATCTGACTTCAATTAACATGCAACCCACCTGTTGAGATTGAGGACCACTATTTACGTTCATCACACAGAAACATAATTAATATTTCTCATAGGTGAGGCTATTTATAGCATAGGTAGGACTATATCATGGCCACGAATTAAGAATTTGTTCCCCAGACTTAATTTGTGAGCCGCTCATATTACATGTTCTGCCCAAAGTACTCGGAGATGCCGCCACCAAGCGTTTGATAGGAACTTAATCTAACTAATTCGTAAGTAAAAAAAAAAAAAAACATTTGGTAATTGATTCTAACTAAAATCGCTGTTGTTAGCACTTAATATTTCTGTAGTACACCAAACCAAGCGTAGATCCATTCATAAACGTATATAAAGTGCTCATGTAAACGTCTACATCAATAAGCTCCGCTGTATTATAAACCAATGAAATTGGGGGTGGGCGGAGCGACACGTGTCGCCCCACCTTAATGTGTCGCCCCGCCCCATCGTCCAGACTGCACTCTGGAGTACTTGGAAATCATAGCACGTGAGCTCTCTTAACGCGGCTTGTGTACTGCAAATACATATGAGCATCATCACTGTGTCTGTCACACGACTCTGTTGCCCTTTCAGGCTTGAACTGATGGTAAAACTAGGGACATTATTAACTGTCTTTATATTTACTTTGAAAGCTGAAGCTCGCGATTATGGTAAGGGGCGTTACATTTCCGACGCGTGCTTGTGGTGTTTGGCCAATCACAATGCACTGTGTCAGCTGGCCAATCAGAGCAGACTGCACTTGTCGGAAGGAGGGGCTTTGTAGAAAACGACGAGTTTGAGAGAGGTGGGGCACAGAGGAACTACAATAATGTACAGTATTTGAAAAATAATGTGTTTTTTGAACATTAAAGCATGTCAACATATTCTGTTACACCAAAAACACAAAATAATGATCTTTAAAAAAGCATCATATGACCCCTTTAACTTCTAAACACCAGAAGGACTTACATAAAAGGGTAAAAAGTAAGGATGTTTATCAAAAGGAAACAGAACAATATGCTGCTCCTGGCTGTATGTAGCACCTGCTGCTCTCCACTTTCTTCTGAAAGATGTCAAAAGTGTATTTACATCGAAATCCTAAAGGTACAGTAGCAAAAAAATGGCCATTTAAATTTAACCCCTTGATGCTTACACTCTAAAAAATGCTGGGTTAAATACAACCCAGCACTGGGTAAAATATGGACGAACCCAGCGATTGGGTTGTTTAGACCCAGCGGTTGGATTACTGCCCAGAAGGCTGGGTTAAACATTTAACCCAACTGTTGGTTGAAAACAACCCAGCATGTGTTCTGTCCAATATTTACCCAGCAATGGGTTGTATTTAACCCAGCATTTTTTAGAGTGTACGGTCACACCAGTGTGATTTGAACATTCGGTGAGTCATGTGATCAACAACTAAATTCAAATCTGCTTTGCGTTTTTTATATATAGTGTTTTTAACCATACAGTGCTCATTTTAGGTTTCTTTCATTTAAATACTAGCAAAAAATACATTTATAGTTTGTAAAATATACACTGATGTCTATGAACACATACACTATGTCTATGATTGCCTTAAAAAAACTCAGGGTGGGGGCCCAGCTAGAACATTTTTGATGAAAATGCACATTTAGGTGGAACTCAGAAGAAAAAAACATGGTCCCTTTAAATGAAAGGTGAATCCCAGGCAAGCTAACATGGTCAGCATCCAGGCTATCATAACTGATTTCTCATTTTACTAGTATATATTTAGGTCCACAAAGCCACAATATTTTCAAAAAATGTTGGATTCTGAAGAATTTAAAAGTTGCCTTTTATACATTTTGAGATGTTTTATGAAGTGAAACCCACTTAATCTAACAATCATCTGAGTTTTTTTTTATAAATAACATTCATTGAAATGTTGCTGATGCCAGAAGTAATCGATTTGAAATATGAAAGAATGTATCCTACCAGAGAGCCTGAGTATCTTCCTTTCACTCCACAGAAAGCCTGTGCTAATGGTTTTCACCCAAGTGAAATTACATAGATAATCTATCTACCTTTCATCCTTATTCAACCATAGGAGTTCATTCTTAGTCTTCTCAGGGCTTTGACCATAATAATTTATTCCACTGCTGGGAATTCATTTTAAAACTGAAATTTCAGGTAATTGGTGCATGTAGAAATGCGACCGTACAGCATGATGATGGTGCTACAGTGTGGATGTCTAGTGGTTGTTGACCCTCACATGGGGCACTGAGTGACTTAATATTCTGACTTTCATTATTCCAGAGTTTCTCTGACAGCCCCCTTACCAGAAAATGATTAACAGTAATGAGCTCAGTCCCTGTGAATGTAATTGTGAATGAAATATTGCCATTATACTCCACGTTTTTTTATGAAGCATTTCAAGATACGTTTGAAGAATCGCAGGCTAATAAATCATGCATGAACAGGGTTATTCCTGTTATGCAGTACCTTTTGAACTCTCTAATTAAAAAAAAAAAAAAAATGAATATGCATGTGTTGTGCTCGAAGGAAGTTTTTCTATAAAGGGTATAACGGACCATCAGAATGATGATCAGGTCAACCTCAGATGCTTAAACTCTATTAAATATTTAAATTGATTATTTACAGAGATGGCAGTAAAATAACAAGATGTAAATAAAGAGCTACTATGAGTAAATTATAAAATAATAGCATATGTATTTTTTTGTATTTTTTTATCTAAATAAGACGAAAAATGGCAACATCAGCTCAAATCAAATTATAACTTAACTTCATAATCATCTGATATTGTAAAAAAATTAAGTAACGTCATTTAATCTACAAAAATTCCTAAATATTTTATCCAATATACAAGTACGTATGATGGGGATATATGAAAATGTACTGCAATGAAATGACCCTATGGTGACTTGTGGGTCTTGCTGCTAAAAGTAATGTGTCCTCACACTGATAAGATTTATAATGTTAGTTACAACTTTAGTGATTCACTGATAATAAACTGAGCATTTTTCCATCTTTCATGAATGAAATGAGTGGAAAGTCGAGACTTAAAGCATTCAGCGGTTAAGATTTAAGCTGATTATCCAATCCAATGTCATGGGAAAATGGGAAAAATTTTACGAGGTGCCGATTTTGTATAAATTCTTATGATGTGAATCATATGAAAACGTGTGATTTTTAAAAAAATGAAAGTCCTCCCATAAACATAACCATCAGGGTGCAAGTAGATTGTACGAAAACATTTGAATGAGAGTGTGCAAATTCGTACTAAGTAGCCACTATTTTGCGGACTCCCATCTTCTCCAGATGGTCACTGGGAAGATTCACAGATGTCCAACCTAGAGGGCTCCAATTTTGGATTCCACAGAATCCAAACGAGTAGTGCGGCTATATCTGTGGTGAGTGTATGGTTCTAATCAAAGAGAGAAAGAGCGTAACTGTTTAGGCTAGTAATGATCAAGCATGGTCAAAATTGGAATTCACAGTTTACAGAGACTGAGAGTGCTTTGAAACCTAATGTGGGTGGCAAATCTTTTGCCAAAAAACCTTGGAAGCATTTCAAGGCACCGTGGGG
>JAFVLL020036931.1:0-15583 GCA_021397915.2 Tor tambroides | reverse complement strand
ATTATTTTATTATTTAACACTCAGTATTTCAACTTAAGCGCTGCAAGCAATGCATACAGTGCCGGACATGACAGGTTTTCTGGTACGCAAAACAAGTACTTTAAAGGAATACCATAGCTTATTACCGTTACCGTGGCAGCCAACAACAGCACAGCTTAACCCTCCGCACATTTTTATATTTAGTTATATTGAAAAAGTTTCAATTCAGTCGATCTTTTTTACCCTGTTTTAACATGGATTTCTATGGAGACAGGCCGTAGCTGTCGGGCAAGATGGCGGATAGCAGCGGCGGCGCATAATCTCTGCGTTCTGATTGGTCAGATCGCCTGTCAATCAAGCTCTTTGCGAACGGTCAATTACATTCATACCATTGTTCAGATTCCACTTGACATCATCAGCGTTAGCTTAAAAGGACTCTTTTTTTTGACAGGTTGTGTCGTTAGACGGAAGTGTCCTTTCTTTAATTAGAGTAAAGTTCACGGACGATATTTGACCTGTTAAATATTGAGCCTCAGCGTTTGAGTTGATCACGTCCACAACATCAACATGTTTGCACTAAAGGCACTAAGGAGTTTTTCTCCTGCGACGAAAAATGTTTATTTGCGGAGTAAACAGGCGTTTAGTGTGACGAGGTGAGTCTCATTTGTGCTGTCTTTATTGTTTTCATTATCTTTAATGTTTTATCATAGGTAAGTTTCATCATAATTCACAGAAATAGTTCATTTGAGTAGTTCCCGTTTTAGTTATTTATTTCTCTGATGCATGAATTAATAATTCAGAAAGGAAAAACAGTGTGTTTTTACTTAAGAACAACGCATATTTTTATTGTTAAAAATTAATAACTGGTAGAAAACAACTGGTAGGTGTTGTTACTAAAACATTTGCGTAAAAAAGCTAAGAAGTACCTTTAAAAACATTAAATATGTTGTCTTTTAAAATATAGCATAATTTTATTTCACATGCTATTATTTTTCCTGTTAACTTTTTACAGTAAAGAATATGATAATCTCAAATTCTCCTCCTCCAAGCACATTATGTATTTGCAATAGAAGATCTTTTTCAGTATTACCAATGTAATCAGAAATGTTGAATTTACATTATCATAATGACAAAAGAAAGAGGGGAGCTATATATAAAATTGTGGGAAAGGGTCAAAAAATATCTCATGATGGTTTGGTTGTAACATCACATCCTAAAAATAGCAAACAAAAAGGGTTAATCAGGCGGTTAATATGTGCATTTTCAAATCATACAGGGGTTTCTTACATGTTTTTAAAGTTAATGTTGTTCAGAATGAAATTAGAATGCAAATGGATACACCATTTTGATGAATATTACACAAACAAAAAAGTACAATGATACTATGCTTTTCTGGACTGTATATGGACAGTTGTTTTCTTTTATAGTACCTTGGGGTACCACATAAATGCCATTGTTCATGAATCTGGTTGAATATATTATTAAACGAAATGATATATCAATAGTAATAATATGTTTATAATATTTAAAGAACTATTTAATTTGATTCTCAGAATCCAGCATGGAGAAACAGCAACACCTTTTCGACCTGAAACGTCCATGGCCAAGACACTGATGGACATCGGCACCAGACGGATCTTCTCAGAGGAGCATGACCTGTTCCGTCAAAATGTGCGGCGGTTCTTTCAGGAGGAGGTTGTTCCATATCACGCTCAGTAAGTTACCAGTGTGGTTCATCGCTCTCTTAATAGATATAGAATGAAAATGTGTCAAAATATATGCACAACATACTGTATGCTTATAGGTGGGAGAAGGATGGTGAGGTCAGCAGAGAGGTTTGGAAAAAGGCTGGAGAACACGGATTACTGGGAATAAATACACCTGTGGAGCATGGAGGAATCGGAGGCGACCTCTTGTCTGCTGCTATAGTGTGGGAGGAGCAGTGAGTAGCCCCGCCCTCACCTGTCTATCATAGTAGCTCCTCCCTTACCTGTCTGACTCTACAGTGGATTGGGCAAAATTCAGAATTTTAAAACTCTTTCTATTTCAAATCAGAGAGTGAATTTCAATGGGACATCCCATAGGAATTTAAATTTGAATGATGGGAAGAGGAATTTACTGAACTCTAATTCAGTAAAATTGATCAAAGTTATACAACAGGACTTATGCAATAAAATATAAAATAAATTAATTGGACTGAATAGACATGTTTCATGTTCAGTCCTGTCAAAATAATTACCACAGTTATCAAAACAAATTTCAATTCTGCTAACACAGAACAACACAAACACCACAACATGTTCTCCATATTCTGTTCTGAAAGTGTAAAATAAAAATATATTAAATGTAATAATGAAACGGAATATTGCATAATAGATACAAATAAATACAGACATAAATTTAATTTTGATATTGTTCATTAAAATGTATATGAATTAAATACACATTTCTACAGGTAACATTTTAAGCACTGATTATTGGTATCATCAAATGTATCTGGAAATACCTCAAGTCATTTGCTTGATATGTTTTTGCTTGATGTGTTTTAAAAATACACTTCAATTTGAAATACATCAAAATATGGTAGTAAACTAGTTACATGCTTTAAACTTACAGCATTTTTTAAAAATAAGTTCACTTGTAATTCTACTTCCTTAAATTCAAATTTGAATTCCAATTCTGTGTTCTGCTTGCTGTCTCAGTTCAAATTTAGAATTGAACTGGAATTTAAAATGCATTTCAGTTTTGAATGGAACACAACCCTGAATGTATAGGATTTAGTTTTTTTCCTTGGCTTTGTGTGTCTGTCTGTGTGTGTGTAATGTAGCAGGTGTTCTGGCTCTGTTTGTGTTGTAGAATGTACTGTAACTGCACTGGCCCTGGGTTCTCTCTCCACTCTGAGATTGTAATGCCTTATATCAGTAACTATGGCTCTAAGGCTCAGATCGAGCACTATATTCCAGAGATGGCTGCTGGGAAATGCATCGGGGCCATCGCTATGACAGAACCTGGAGCTGGCAGGTGGGCTTTAGTGCAGGCATGACATAAAGAATAAATGATACTTTTAAAGATGCAAAGACACTGACTCCCAGGGTGCATCACATTTTCATGCTTGTAGAGTCATATTGTTATATATTCATTTGTTCCCAGTGTCGTCCTGGTTCACATGTTTAATTTTCTCTCTGAAGTGACCTTCAAGGAGTGAAGACATTTGCAAAAAAAGATGGGACTGACTGGATTCTTAATGGAAGCAAGGTATGAACAATGTGTTCTGTGATGCAGAGAATTTTTCTATCAATCAGTCAATCAATAAAACTATTCTCATAGCACCTTTCAAATAAATCCAATGCAAGCATAAACAAGCTACTGACACAAAATACAAGAAATGAAAATAAAAAATAGTCTGTAATAAAAAGTACAAGTACAAATGTTGATAAAACAAAATAGAATAGAAGTAAGTGATTACGATGGTAATAAATATAAAATCCAGGCTAAATAAGTGTATATAATTAAAATATACAAAATTAAAATAACTTTTAATTTAGGACTGAAATAGAATTTAAAATGATTTTCAGCTTAATGCTACTGTAATAACAAATGAATTGAGAGATGCAAAAGATTGATTTTTTTTTTTTAAATGCAAATTAAAATCATAATTTACATTAAAAAAATAATATCTTCTGCACCTCTCACTTCATTTGTTGTTATAGTGGCATTTAGTGTAATGGCTGAATGGGACATCACAAAATATTTTAAATCTACTGTATGGAACAGCTAAAAGAGAAAGGCTTTGGTTTAGTTAGCACTCATGCAGCAGAATTTTGAATTAGTTTAAGATGATTTATTGTATTCTTTGGTAGACCGGAAAGGAGAGCATTTCATTAGTAGTCAAACCAGTTAGTTATAAAAGCTTGCATCAGTCTCTCTTTGTTGCCCAGAGAAAGAAATAGACTCATTTTAGCAATATTCTTCAAATGATAAATGTTTGCTCCTTGATGTGGGTTAAGTCCTAATATATTTTGTTGAGGGGTCAGATTCACTCTGAAACCTATCCTGACTGACTCACTTGCTAACTAATATACAGTTAGCTAGTGAGTAAATTAGTAGCATATACAAATATTTAAAATGTTTAATGGTCCCAAAATCGATCCTTGAGGTACCCCACATAGTGTTTGAGTTACCATTTATAGATACTATGAAAAATAAATAAATAAATATCACAAAGGGAAAAACAAACAATTCCAGATATGCCAGCATGTTCACTTAAAGAATCTGGTATATCAAAAGCAGCACTTAAAACAAGTAGAACCAGAAGTGAAGGCTTGTTTCTATAAAGATTGTTCTGATATCATTCAGTGCTTTCAGAAGGGCTGTGTCTGTGCTCTGATGTGTCCTAAGACCCGACTGAAATATCTAATTTAGTGTTTGCATTTAAAATGGTACTTTTAAATGTCTGATTAAAAGTTTCTGAAATGTTGTTGTTGTTTTTTTTTTGTTTGTTTTTTGTTTTTTTTTAAATGGGAGATTTTGGGAGAAATTGGTCTATTACCAGGTGTTAAAATGTTCCTTTTCTTTGATAGAGGTTTTATTAAATCAGTTAGCAAGCTGTAAGGAGTGATGTACTATAGCAAAGATGTCTTCAGAAGCCAAAATTTAAAATAGTTTTAAAAAGGGAGGCTGCTTCTGCATCTACCAAGTTAAAATCCAACTTGACAGACTGCACTTAACATAATGGAAAAAAAATGTAGCGTGCTTGTTTTTGTTTTCCTCGCAAATACGTGATCTAATATCCTTTCTATTCTCCTTAAAGTAGCCAGCAAACCTTTCACATTAATAAAAGTTCAGTACAGTAGTTAATTTCATGCTTTTCTCTTCTGTATGACCAAAATTAATGGCAGTGAATGCTGCTGCACTCCAAGAAAAACACCATATCATAAATTAGTCCACGCGATTTGCATTTGCTTTTCAAGTCATGCATTTTCTAATGAGAAACAGACTGAAATTTAAAGGGGTCATAAACGGCATTTTTTTTATTTATAATGTTCCTTGAGGTCCACTTATAATGTTGGTAAGATTTTTACATCAAAAACAGTCATAATTGACAAATAAATAAATAACTTTCAGTGAATCTTCTGCCAATTAGTCGGTTAGTTATTTTCAATTGTTTTGAATTTTCCATCAAGTTTTGTTAAAGCACAGTCTTCTACTTCTTTTACTTTCTCTCAGGTGTTCATCTCTAACGGCTGGATGAGTGATGTGGTGATTGTAGTTGCTGTGACTAACCGTGAAGCAAAGACAGCAGCTCATGGAATCAGTCTGTTCCTGGTAGACGGCAGCACTAAGGGCTTCCAAAAGGGCCGCAAACTGGAGAAGCTTGGACTCAAAGCTCAGGTTCTGCTTAAAGCTTTCCATATACATAACCTCTGTTTAAATGCAGTTACCAGTTTGTGTAAGAGTTTGCTTGGAATTTATTGCAACCTGTAAGAATTAAATTTACATTACAGTGTAATACAGATGAATAAAGAGGTCTAGTTATAAATGTATTGGGTCTTTGTTTCTGTGCAGGATACAGCTGAACTGTTTTTTGAGGATGTGCGTTTGCCCACTGAAGCTATGTTGGGTCAGGTCAATAAAGGATTTTATTATCTGATGAACGAGCTGCCACAGGTATAAGAGTGAGAGCACAAATCTACTGCTCTCTATCGAGTTTTCTTATCTTTATTCTTGATAATACTGTGACAGATTTAATAGTTTGTGTGTGGGGGGTAGTTGTATGAATGTTTCTCTGAAGGCAACTAATTGTCTTCAGAAAAGTTACCTCCTTATAATGCACTAATAAAGTTGTTTATAAGCACATTGCTGCTTTTTTAGAAGAATTTACAGAGCATAAATGAGTATTATTTGTATTATTGAGTTAATCTCCCCCTATTTCTAACAACCTGCTTTAGGACTCGATCAATTCCCCCCTCACATATTGCCTCTGTCTGTGAAGATCTTTTGTACATGGATTACATTGTCGGTATAAGATATCAAAATATGTGGGGATTAAGATTCTGGGAATTTGAAAAGCTCTACAAATAGGCTTACACCCCATTATAAGGAACTATAATATGAATAAGGAGAGATTTCAGTTTGTTTCTTTCTTTTTATGTCATTCTGCAGGAGCGCCGCCTTGTATCAGTCATGGCTCTTGCCAGCTGCGAGTTCATGTTTGAAGAGACAAGGAACTATGTGATGCAGCGGAAGGCATTCGGCAGGACCATCGCTGACCTGCAGGTAAATATAAAGGGGTCATGTTAAACCTTTTTTTTTTTTTACTTTTTTTTTTTATGTATTTGAAGGTAAGCGAGCAAACATTTCTAACACAGTATTCCTAATTTTTGTTGATAATGATATAATATTTACATTTTTATGGGAAAGTAAATAAAAACTACAGAAAAATGGTCCATTTTCAAAAGAAGTGGTACTTTTTTTAACAGACATGAAACATCCAGTATGTTTAAAAAATAATTATTAATTAATTAATCATTTTTGGTTCTACACACAAGAAGCAAGAGCAAAAGATTTGGTGAACTTTGACACATTTTACTCTTATTGTTAGTTCTTCTGGAGATTAGTATCTGTCCTACTTCCACTTTATTACCTTGTTGTGACTGGGTGGACCAAGTTTCTGAACACTATATAGGCATTGTTGTTGACATGTTAATGACTATAGTTTTTGATGACAGAAACCCAGCAACTATTTGTGTAGTATGATTGTTTTCATAAAATCTTTAGAGTTATTTTCATTTTTTATTTAAAAAAGAAAAAAGTTAATGCAATTCTTTATGGCATTGACCCCTTTAAAAAACCCTTTCAGTTGTATTAAGTTTCTCTGCCAGACCCTCACAATTAGTTTCCTCATTTGTTTAGTGTGCTTTTAACCTTCCGTAAGGTCACAGCCACACACTCACTTTGTAATTGTATCCCTCCATCCTGCCTGCAGTTTGAGACAGATGCTCAGAGAAATTGAATAAGCACCATTACACTGTTCGTTTCTACATATGGATGAGTAGAATCAGTGAGGGCTAAATCAGGTTTGCACTAATAAAACCTCATTATCATCAGAACTATAACTGATCATTTATCTGTCTTTCAGGTGGTGCAGCACAAACTGGCTGAGCTGAAGACAGAAATCTGTGTAGGTCGAGCTTTTATTGACAGCTGCCTTCAGCTCCACAGTGAGAATAAGCTGGACTCAAGCACAGCATCCATGGCCAAATACTGGTGAGATGGAAATGATGGAAAAAAAACAAAAAAAAAACAAACAAACAGATTTTCGGCAGCTAATTGGGGCTAAATCTAGGGATGTAACCGTATGAAAATTTCTTATCATGATTATAGTGACCAAAATTATCAGGGTTGTCAGTATTATCACAGTCAGGGTTTGAAATTAACACCTGCCAAATGCGGGTAAAAATCAGCTGTGGCGGGTAACGCTGTCAAATCACTAGCCGATTTGGCGGGTTGCTTTTCGTAAGTTATGTTCACTCATTAATTTCTTGGGAAAGTTCATGCAAGCCAAATCTGGAGATGGTCCTCACTGCAGAACACAAGATCCAGGCGGCGTGGTTGGATCTAGATCCAATTCCTCCCACCTTCCATATACCTAAACCTACCCGTCTCCACCCCCTGATCCCTAAACCCACCCATCCCCACCCCTAAACCTGCCAATCTCCTAACCCTAGGCTGCTTTGTTTGAAAGTGACTTTTGTGTGAGCTGTATTTCATACATCTTCATATATCCTTCATAAAATAGTGAGTCATTTAGCTAATAAGCAAGTGGTTTAATTGATTAGGGGTTGAAAATATGCCATTATTCTCATCACGACTGAACACTGTAGTACTGTCAAAAGCTGATGTGTTTTGAAATTTGAATCTAACTGATTGAATCATCCAGATCTCATCTCCCCGCCACATGTATTCTCGTTCAAGTCGTTTCACTTAGAAATGCATCACAGTACAACAGCAATGTCAGTCGCAGCTTCCATTTCATGCTGACTGATTGTGACAGTAATGGCAAATAACAAGAGATTTTAAAAAGAGCTACTGTTTGGATTGGTTTTATGTTAAGCTTTGCATGCCTGATGAAGTCTATAGAAAGCACCACTTTTCTTGCATCTTTTTTGCACACGTAATGTTATACCAGTTTTGTGTGACATAGTCTTTTTCCCTCCCTAGGGCCTCAGATTTGCAGAATAGAGTTGCTACTCAGTGCCTTCAGCTTCACGGAGGATGGGGCTACATGTGGGAGTATCCGATAGCCAAGTGAGTAATCGTTACTGAGAAGTGTTCCATCAGTGCTGATGGGCAGTCAATAATAATAATAATTAGAATTATTATTGTAGTCATATTAAATGGGGGGACAAAATCAGCTTTTCTTCTTTTGTCCTTGGCTGATCACGTCTAAAGCTGTCCATACATTGAAAGTAGATGGGGACTGTTGACTGTAGGGAAAAAAAAAAGAATCATATAAGTGGTCCATTCAACTTTAAAATTTTAAATCTTTAGAAGTCTGTTTAAAAAAAACTGTTTAAAATTATGTAATTCACTGAAAATCATCTTACTTCTAGGAGCTTGAGAGCTTGTTTTTCCTCTATTTCCTTGACTGTTATTTTGGTGTCCAGCAGAGGGCATGTTTCTCTCAGCTCTGTACTATCACACCACCACAATATCTCACACTCTTTAAATGGAGCTAAAACTGGGTTCATTTGAATTGTCATTTATAGAATCCTTCTGTGTTTTGTGAAACACATTTGAATATTTTTTTCCATGGAAGCTACAGTTTGATTATGATTTCTGATTAGTCACTCTTGATAACTGCAGTCTGTTATATATTTGTATATTTTCTTGGCAGCAGATGTACCCTGTGTAGGTGTAAAATGCCTCTTTCAGAACCTCCTGTAATATTCATACATGACCAGAGTCTTTAAAAATCTGCTGGTGTTTAGTACAATATAAATACAGCTTTTAGAGATCATCTCACCCCAAAACGAGATAAAAATATAATATATATATATATTAGTGGTGTCAAAATTAGCGCGTTAACGCAGGCGATTCATTTTTTCAGTTTAACGCTTAACGCAATTAACGCAGGGGCGGGGCTAGGGTTGGCCACCCCATTCACAACTGCTGTTTCTGTCACTTTTTCTCTTGACAAGAAGTGCATTTATTCAGTCGCAGAACGTCTTTACGAGCACGTCAAACAGGAGACGTTTCAGACGCGCGCTCCACTTCACTTCAGCGGCAGGCACGAGTCAAACGAGCACGGAAACGGTGCTGTGCTCGCAGCGCGTCGCAGCGCGTGATCTTCGCACAAAGCCGCCAGTGCGCGCTGTAGCCCGTATCCTTTCATATCTAAGCGCGAAATAAACTACTTGCATGGAATGTCATGGTCAGTTAAGTCATGAAGTTACCAAAAAGGCGATTAAAGCTGCCTTAAAACTGTGCATGCATGTAATATATTTTATATAAGTCACATTTAAGAACATGTCTCTGAAATGGTTTTCCAAACAGTTCTGGAGCAGCCCAGCACTGTCTTCCTCATCTAATAAAATAAATAAAATTGATAGCTCTCAATTATACTGTAATGTTGAATGGCTATAGTCAATGGTTAAATATTGTGGGGGGGGGGATTTTTTATAGAGAAATCAGTATTGGTATCAGTGATACTGGCCTTCAGTCATAAAAAAAGATGCCATTAAACAAATATTAAAAAATATACTGTCTTTATGTTGTTTGTACATTAATTTGAAGATTGAATGTGAAATTATTGCAATATAAAAGTATATTTAAAAACTTTAATGTTAGGTGGGATTAATTGCAATTAATCGCGATTAATTTCAGAAAAATTTAGTTTCACAAAAAATGAAACCTTTTTTTTTTTTTTACCATTAAGAGTATTTACTTTCATGACAGTGAAGGACATTTTATTCTTATTCTTATTTTTGTAATGAAAGTCGAGGAAATTTCTTGTCCTCATTACTTTTAATGTAAGACTACTTTAATGTAATATTTTATTTAAATTGCATCTCTTATGTGTTACAGTAATGAGAATGATTTTTTTTCTTAATGATAATAAGAATTTGAAGGGAAATGTGATTGCCATGAAAATGTCACTCTTTAAAAAATCTTAATGGTCCTAAAAATAGGCTTCAATTAATATAATTTTGAGGTGAAATATGGCTGGAACATTCTTGAGATTCACCCAGCCAGATTTTCAGTCTTGACTCATAAATAAAATGCATTAGAAGCATTTTTAATGATTGTCTCGTGCTCTCTTTCAGGGCTTTTGCAGACTCCAGAGTTCAGCCCATCTACGGAGGAACCAACGAAATCATGAAAGAACTCATCTCACGCAACATCGTTAGTAACAAATAAATGCAGGAAATATTAAAAGATGAGGGTTTGATGTGCCTTTTATTTCTGTAGCAGGAGCTTCACTGATTGTTGATTAGAAATCTGAGATCATTTGAGTTATTCAGCACATACAAAATGTTCAAGTAATGTGAAAGTCTGGTTATATCATATGTCGTCTGTTTGTGACTGTCTGTTTGCACCGCTAAATGCAGAAAAGTTGTAAAGTTCAGATGGTTTAGTAGTGATTTGATTTTGATATGTGAATACCGACTTTGTATACTAATAAACCTGTATAAAGATATTTCTAAAGATGGCTCTTGTTCTTTCATCTAACAATGTGATTCTCTTTTCTCCAAAGACACCTTCAGGATACTAAAAACAGTGAATTTTAATCATGCACTGTTATGATTCGTGTAAACAAAGAGAGTCTGTCTCTCTCTCTCTGTGTGTGTGTGTGTGTGTGTGTGTAAGTTTATGTGTGCTTTATGAGTCTCTGGCTGGCTGGCTTGTTCATAGTGAGTCATGGAGCAGAGGTGGGTGGTCTGTGAGAGTTAGTTGGTGGGTGTTATAAAGAGATTAAAACCAGAGTGTTCAACTCTCTCTCCATCCCGCCCTCTTTCTGTCATGGGTGTAATTATAGAGCAGTTTTCCTTTTATTCAAAGATATTCAAATATAGAGGCGCGCTATGAAAGTTCAGAGTAACTATAGATTAGACAGAGGAGAGAAAATCGGCTTTCAAAAGCAAGTTTGACTGCCGGTCAGAAGATCAAAGTCATGATTCACAAATGAATCGTTCTTTTGAGCTGCTATTTTTAATGATTCGATCGAAGTGTTTCGAAAAGCATTCGTAAATCACTTTTTTATGAGGGAGAAGAAAATAGAACAAAGTACTGGAACAATAACCACACCACAAACAACATTTAAGGCACATTTTTTTCTTCCTAGTCAGAGAGTGAGACAGTTTTATGACCATTTAGAAAACGATGTGGTAACACCATTAAACAATAATTTATTTCACCAATGTACTCATTTACTAACACCTTTGCCTGATGAATGAAACCATCAATTTCTAATCGATTCCAAATATTTAAACGAAGTGATTCATGATGAGCTGATTCTAGCCCTATGATATTAAAAAATAAATAACTCTTTCACAGGGTTGCCAAGTCTGTTGAATTTTGCTACTTTTAAAGTGTTGCTGCAGATTTTTTATTTTTATTTTTTTTGTACCTGCGGATTGAAGATTTGACATATTGCATAAATTATATTTGACTGAAATGCTTGTGTTGAACCAATGACAAAACTGTGCTACTGTAGGGAGTTTTATGATTACTCCTGGTTTTCAATTTGCATAACAGCGGCTGTATTTAAATATGTATTTTAGGTATTGAAATTACATATTTTGATATTTGGGTTATGGTCATTGGGTTATTTTTGAATGGCCATATTTGGGCTAGTTTTGTCGTGCAGACCTGGCAACCCTGCGCTTCTGCACAACTTTAATCTGCGCTCTGTCATTCATTTTACTAAGGCTCCCCTGTTAGTGCACACTGTGATGGGGTGTTTGAGTGTGTGGGTTGATTTGTATCCTGTTGATGTATAACAGCCTGTCATGTCTTTCTGTTCTTTAATACCACAATTATTTCATTTCTGGGCGACCCGACCCAGCGCAGTCTGCTGTGGCAGCTAAATTTAGGCTCTCAGTCGCACATTCTTGATCTGTGAAGCCACTGTGTGGGAGATCCTGAGCTGTTAGAAAAAATTAGTGCCATTCCTCATTAGCAAGCAAAAAAAAAATTTTTTTTGTCCATACAATAAAAGTCAAATGGGTTCAAAACAACACTAGAACTTTCATTTTAAACTTTGACGCATCATTGTTATTATGTGTGTTCTTACACAAAAAAACTATCTTGAGCAGTTAAAAAACAAAACTCTTAAAGCAGTTTATATTAAAGTTTATTTCATTCTCCAGAAATTGGTTACTGGCAAAACATCTGCTTTATTACAGAGTGCAACAGTCGGCTTCCTGAATTAAAGTCTCATTTTCTCTGTAGGGAAATTGATTTGCAGCAATAACTTATAAACCTTTAAAGACAGACCTACTGTGAGTTCCAAGGTTTTTAGTCAATGGCATATGCTTTTGTCAAAGCCATCCATTCACTTTTTATTTTTTTTAATAATTGTATTTAACAGCTGGCTACTTTTCAATGGCTGTCAATGGAGAAAGAAGCTTTTGCCTCACATACTGTAACTGTGTAGTTATAACATCTACCAGCAAGAACTGTACCAAGCTAACTGGCCAATCTTTGACCCCTTGGCTCATACAGCTAAGACCAAAGTGAATGAATGGCAAGTAATACAGGAAATGTTTACCAGATGTTTGTCATTAAAGCGTCTTTGTCTTGCATTCCATTTCTGTCGTAATGCTTTTTAAATCTGGTCTTTCAAATAGACAGAAATGTCAGTCTGTTCTCTTCTTTTTGCGTTCATAAAAGAGGAATTAAAACTCTTTATGTCAATAGAAAAGGAAGTTTTAAAACTCTGACAGACATGGTTAGTAAATGGTGAGCCCTCTTCTCTAATTTAAAAGGATCTGCCTCATATTTTCAAGAACTTCTTTGTGTTGTGTGAATTGTGCCTTGAGTTGTGGTTGAATAGAGTGATTTAACTGAACTCCCATTAGTCACATCATCTAACGCTGCATTCAAGTCATGTTATAATGATCGTATTTACAAGTTGAGTGCATGAGTAATAATTACCAGCGGGAAACAGGGCTTGTCAATTGTCATGTTAAGAATTATGGCAGAAGCAGATTGTTATTGATCATAATACGTTGTACTTCTGAATGTTGATGATACAATTTAGTTTGTACACATTTTGTAAAAAGCTTGCCAGAAAACACTCATTTAGCCTAGCTGGTTTATGAAGAAACCAAATGCTTCCCATTTCCCATCTTTCTCTGTGGCAACACGAGAATGAGAAGATACATTATTAAAGCATCATTTGTTCATCTAATGTGATTCTTTTGGTTTTTAATATATAACATTAGTGCTAAAAGCTCCCTGTCATTGATGGGAAGTGAAAAAAAGAGAGAAAAATATAAATTTTTGCCACGACTCCATTCCATTCCAACCAAAATCATTTGATCACAAGTAAAGTTGTAATATTTTTTCCAAACTCATGAGTATGAACTTGACAGAAGGACATAATAGCTTAAAGGGATGTAGTTCATCCAAAAATGAAATTCTGTTATTATTACTCATCCTCATGTCGTTCCAAACCTGTAAGACGCTCGTTCATCTTCGGAACAGTTCAAGGCCCAGAAAGATAGTAAGGACATCATTAAAATAGTCCATGTAACATCAATGGTTCAACCGTAATGGTGTGGACTGTACCGGGAGAGAAGAAATCGTTGAATAAAGTCATTGTTTTTGTTTTTCTTTGTGCACAAAAAGTATTCTCGTAGCTTCATAAAATTACGGTTGAACCACTGATGTCACAAGGACTATTTTAACGATGTCCACTACATTTCTGTTCCATGACCGTGGTACCCTTGCTGTCTATGCAGGGTCAGAAAGCTCTCAGATTTCATCAAAAAATCTTCATTTGTGTTCCGAAGATGAACGAAGGTCTTAGTGGTTTGGTATGACATGAGGGTGAGTAATTAATGACAGAATGTTCATTTTTGGGTGAACTATCCCTTTAATCTCCACACACATTTTATGGATAGTTCACTCAAAATTGTAAATCATTTACTTATTCATGTCGTAGAATTATAAGACTTTGACTTTCATTAGAACATTACGGGACTTATGTTCTGTAACTCAAATAAATTAGCTTTACTGCAAGTGAATAATCTTATCAAGAGCGGCCACATTTACATTGGGGCAGAATATATTTGATTATTACGATTGCATTCACACACTTTTCTGTTATTAAGTGACAACCGCATTCTATAACCAATCTCACTCTGGCAAAGCCCAGGGGAGAATGAAATGGTTCTGGACAAGCTCTCTGTCACATTATGTAGTGCGAGAGAGCTCTGCGCTACACATATGCATCTAGTGTGTGTCGTTTGGGTAACTTACAGAAACGCAAACTCTGTGACAGGGGTGTCAAACTCAGTTCCTGGCAGAGTTTTTTTTCCAACCCTGCTCCAACACACAAACCATGTCGTTTTCAAATAAGCCCGAAGAACTTGATTAGCTGGATCAGGTGTTTTTAATTAGGGTTGGATCTAAACTCTGTAGAGCTCTGGCCCTCCAGGAACTGAGTTTGACACCCCTGCTCTATATGAGCCACGTCATCTGAAGGTTTAAATCCAGTCCTGTCCTTCACCAAAGCAACTCCAGACAGTTTTTTGGTCTACACATGACTCAAATGCACCGCTTTTTCCAGAGGTAAAAGCTGTCGTCAGTTAATTAAGATCTGACAGATCTAATTGCACTTCAGTTGAACTTTTGTCACGTCAAATGTGATAAGACTTTGCAGTTTTGGATGTCTCCATATTTGATATTTATTTTAGTCACTGCCACTTTGGTTACAGGTGATAGTCACAAACAGAAAGACTTCACTAAAGTTGCACGTTCATACAGACAGTATATTCGAGCCTCTAATGTAAGCTGCTGTGTGAACAGGACATTTTGAGACTCACACCTGTAAGTAAACGTGGTTGTCAGTCTCAAACAGAGACAGTGTGAATGTAGCCAAGGTCATCAAAGGTGTCGAGCAGATTAATTACTGTAGAGTAATTCTAGTTAATCAAACATGTTGAGTAGAATAATGCTGCTTTCCATTTAACTCATCCAACTAACTTACTATTTGGAAGATCACAGTAAATTTACTTTCTAAATTGCAAAAGAATGGTTTATGGTCAGGGGAAAGATATTGAAATTGAAATATCCTACTTTCTATGGAACACAGCATACTTTTCTAACTGGCTGAAGATCCTAACTGGCCAATCAAACACATATCAATTACAGTAGCTGAAATGACAAAAGGACACTACAAGAAGTTCATATGGATCGTTTATTGACAGATAATAGTGCTACACTCTGGGGTTACTAAACAGGCTTATGGAATAGTCACATTTCTCTTCTGCATGTACATATACACACATTTACATGCTCTGAAACATCAGGATCTGGAAAAACCAAGCACAGGATCATGGTAGCTGCTGTGACACTGAGTCATTACAAAGGCAAA
>JAFVLL020036929.1:0-28635 GCA_021397915.2 Tor tambroides | reverse complement strand
CACCCTCAGATTCCAGATTTTCAAATAGTTGTATCTCAGCCAAATATTGTCCTATCCTAACAAACCATACATCAATGGAAAGCTTATTTATTATTTATTCAGCTGTCAGATGCATAAATCTCAATTTCAAAAAACTGACCCTTATGACTGGTTTTGTGGTCCAGTTTATATCACATTATATCACAGTTTATTTGCTATAGTTTTGAAAATGGTACTAAAATATAACAAGAACTCGGAGTTAAACTGTGTCAGAACAAATTAATCTTGATAATGTCAAATAACTTTGATAGAAAGGTATGTAATGGATTACAATCAACCTAACATTATTCAGCTGTTAAACTGAAGTATACAATTAGACAATACCAATTGAGGTATAACCAAGCAATGCACAATTTTGTTCAGTCTGTGGTGTAAAAAGGTCGCATTAGCAATTAAAGAAAAAAACACGAGCAAAACATGCTCAGGTCAAAGTTTCTGAATAATTTTTGGTCCCAAATTTTACTAGTAGTCCACTGTATGAAGATTTTTTGGGTATAATATGTCACAGTTCACTTTATTTTGCTATCCTCATTTACATTTATGAACTATAGTTTCCTGCACCCAGTAGTAAAAAATATCAAAAATATATCTGGTGTCTGAATAATTTTTGGTTTGACTGTATCTTCAAAATAAACCACTCTGTCAGTCTTCTAAAACTACCAAATTTTGCTATAAGTTTGATTGCAACATTTAATCATTGTTGTTAATATTGTTCACCATCTGTTTGATTGCATTAATTTTACTGTACATTTCTGCAATATGGACATCAACTTGAGATAGTCACCAACGATAAGCTACTACTAAATATAATGTAGAAACTTAAATTTTCTGTAAAGCTGTTTTGAAACGATTTGCATCATGAAAAGCGCTATACAAATAAACTTGAATTGAATTATTGTGAAGTACTGCATCTGTCACACGTGGAGGCCAAGCTTCACAGGTTTACTACGGTTTGTCAGAGTAAACCGGCAGTGCTAAGGTTGAGCCCCCAGTGCCTGTACTAAAACTGACTGAGAAAACACATAGAGATGATGTACTGCTTTAATAAAGACGCTAAAGCTGGCGAAAGGCCAGATACTGTCAGTAAACTCATACACAGCTGCAGGCCTTCACTCTTATAACTCTTTCCTCGACAAAACCAGGAACCAATTGTCCTGTGCTTTATTTAACTCTAAAGAAATGTGGACGGCATGTCTTTTGTTTCATTTTTCACATGAAGGCCAGATGAGAAGCGGAGGAGGAAGCGTATTAAGGGTTATTTTGGAACGCTTGTGCCATTGTGCCATGTCAACACATTTACTGCAAACGGCCTAGAAGAGATCTCTAAATGGAGATGCTAATGTGAAAGTTGGGTGTGGGGGGGCACAAGTCCTGTTACAGTCAGATTGCATGAGCGGAAGAGATGTCACAACCACATTGTGCTATAATCGTAGATCGAGGTGAAGTGGCGCCTGATGCCCATGAGACAAAGGGCTGATTTGGCAGTGTTGCCAAGTCCTTTGTTTTACAGCGAAAATCGGGCTACATTTACACCGTTGCCGCGGGTTGTTTTTTCAGTCGTGGATTAAAACCACCCAGAGCACTATTTCGACTGAGGGGATGGAGGGGAAAATCTTAAAATGCAGTTGGGCTAGTTTTGAATAGCAATTGTGCTGGTTTTGTTTTGCAGACCTGGCAACCCTGCAAGAGGGCTTCTACAGGTCTTCTAAAGGTAAATGTATGATTTTAGACCTTTTTAAGACCAAGTAAAGACAATGTAAGGAATAAACTGAAGGGAACATACAGTGCCCTCCACTAATATTGGCACCCTTGGTAAATCTGAGCAAAGGTGGCTGTGAAAATAAATCTGCATTGTTTATCCTTTTGATCTTTCATTCAAAAAATTCATAAAATTCTAACCTATCATTGAAGTAAAACAATTGAAAATGGGGAGAAAATCTCACGATAAAATGAATGTTTTTCTCCAATGCATGCTGGCCACAATTATTGGCACCCCTGGAAATTCTTATGAGTAAAATATCTCTGAAGTATATTCCCATTCATATTTACATTTTTTTTTTTAGCATACCAGAGAGACTAGGAGCATGAAATTGTCCAACTATGACTTCCTGTTCCAAAGGATTATAAATATAAAGAAAACTAAGGCCAAATTCCCTTAATCATCCATCACAAGGAGTAAAACCAAACAATAAAGTTCTGATGTGCAGAACAAGATTGTTGAGCTTCACAAAATAGAAAGTTGCTGTAAGACAAAAGCTAAAGCATTGAAAATCCACATTTACACCATCAGGGCAATAATTAAGAGGTTCCAATCAACCAAAGATGTTACAAATCTGCCTGGAAGAGGACTTGTCTATATCGTCCTAATGCACGCTGAGGAGGAGAGTTTGAGAGGCCAAAGACTCTCCAAGGACCACAGCTGGAGAACTGAAGAGATTAGTTGAGCCTTGGAGTCAGAAAGCCTAAAAAATATATATATCAAACAGCCCTCACATCACTACATATTGTTCAGGAGGGTTTCAAGAAAAATTCTCCTCGCTCATCCAAAAACAAAATCCAACATATTCAGTTGTCAGACACGACTGGAACTTCAAATGACACTGGCTTCTGTGGTCATATGAAACTAAAAAAAGAGCTTTTTGGCAGCAAGCTCACCAGCTGGGTTTAGTACAAACAGGGGTAAAAGGTACCCCATGCCCACGGTTAAATATACTGCTGGATCTTTAGTGTTGTTGGCCTGTTTTTCTGCTGGAGGTCCTGGACATCTTGTTCAGATGCATGGCATCATGGATTCTCTCAAATAACAACAGATAAAAAATCAAACGCTGACTGCCTCTGTTACACATCTTATAGTGGGCTGAGGTTAGATCTTCCATCAGGACAGTAATCCAAAACAAACATCAAAATCAACACAAAAATGAGTCACTGAGCACAAAATGAAGCTTTTGCCAAGGCTGTCCCAGTCCTCTGACCTGAACCCTATAGAAAATGAGTGAAGTGAACTAAAGAGGAGAAGCACCAACATGGAGCTGTGAATCTGAAGGATCTGGAGAGATTCTGCATGAAGGAATGGTCTCTGATCTCTTATCAGGTGTTCTCCAAACTCTTCAGGCATTACAGGAGAAAACTCAGGGCTGCTATCTTGGGAAAAGGACATTGCAATAATTGTGGCCAATATGAACTAGAGAAAGCATTTATTTCACAGTGAGATTTCCCCCCCACTTTCAATTGTTTTGCTTCAATGATAGGTTAGAATTTTGTGAATTTTTTGAATGAAAGATCAAAAGGAAAAAACAATGCAGATTTATTTTCACATCCACCTTTGCTCATATTTACCAAGGGTGCCAATATTAGTGGAGGGCGCTGTAATATGTTGTCAATATATCAATATGTTCTCTTAATAAAAAAAAAAAATGTCTAGTGAGCATACAATGAGTTGTATTAGCAACACTTTAAAGTTTGAAAATACAACTTATAACAGATCTCCACTATTTATTATAACAAAAAACAGCTTTGGTTTGAATACCTCTGGTCTCAAGCTCTAGAATACGGAAATCAATTTTACTGTACCTTCCAGTAGCTCAAACAGTAGAGTATGGCGCTTGCAATGCCAAGGTCATGGGTTCGATTCCCAGGGAAAGCAAGGACTGATCAAATGTATACCTTGAGTGCGATGTAAGTTGCTTTGGATAAATGCATGACCTTCTGATTGCACTGCCAAAATTATGCTCTTCCTCAGTTTTTCTGTATTGTTTTCAAGTGCAAATGTCTAAAGAATCTTAAATAAAGATACATTCACTTGAGAAGCAAAATGACATAAGTTCTGTTTTCTGAGAAATTGATCAAAATTAAGAGAGTTTATGATTAAAAAGAACAAATATTTGCCAATAGGCTCAGAAATAAATCAACTTGATTCAAAGGACAAACAAGTTTTTAAACCCCATTGACAGATATGTTCTTGTATTTAGCATAAACTCAATTATGTTCAGTCTCTCTTTATATCTTCATTCTACATCTCAAGTACCTCGATGTTACCATGTTTAGATTTGTGTATTAGTAAACCAAGACAAAAATTCAGAGGAAGATATGTTTTGCAGTGCATGCAACATTTATTGCCATCATGACTAAGAATCTAAGACGTTTTGCTTCAATTAAAGACCTTTTTAAGGCATTATTTTGTGGAAGAGCGAATTAAGACTTTGTAAGACCTTTTTTTTTCAGACCTTTTTTATATTAAGTGAAACATTAGCTTATGGCCATACAACATCTCATCTGATCTTGGATCGGGTTCAATTTGCTGTGTTTTTCACATCCATAGCATGCATTTTGAGAGGAAAGGATGACGAATAGGAAAAAAAAAGCTCATACAAAAATTTCAGACTCAGTGTGCAAGGACCTTAAGAGTTCTGGCTGTAATTAATTCATCAGTGCATTGCATTGTGGGATACAGTTTTCCCTGCTCTGGTGCATACATCTAATTTTGCCAATGATCATCCAGGTATATTGTGTACAAAAATGTGCTTACTGTACACATCATATACACTGTTACACAATCAAAATGAGCATATATCTACATAATTCATTGAGTTCTAAGCATGTTGTGCTGTACGGTGCTGCTTTTGTCTTTCACACCCGCACTGAATCACAGAATAAACTTTCCATACAATTACAGCTGTCAATGCGCTAAACAGATGTCTCTCTTTATGCCCTGAGCACTTTTCCATGAGCAGTGCATTATTTGTACTCTCTATCAGCATGTACAGCGGGTAAAATAAGCATTGAACATGTCACCATTTTTCTCAGTAAATATATTTCTAAAGGTGCTGTTGACATGAAATTTTCACCAGATGTCGATATTAACCCAAGTAATCCATACATACAAAGAAAACAAAACAAATAAGTTCAGAACTTAAGTTCTGTGTAATAAAATGGAATGACACAGGGAAAAAAGTATTGAATACATGAAGAAAGGGAGGTGCAAAAAGGCATAGAAAGCCAAGACACCAGCAGAAATCTATCAGTAATTAGAAAGCAATCCTGCCAATTTATTACACAGAACTTAATTTCTGAACTTATTTGTTTTGTTTTCTTTGTATGTATGGATTACTTGGGTTATTACCGACATCTGGTGAAAATTTCATGTCAACAGCACCTTTAGAAATATATTTTCATGAGAAAAATGGTGACGTGTTCAATACTTATTTTAGCCGCTGTATATACTGAGAGATGTGTGTGAGTGAGAAATGTGGGACCCGTACAGGTGAGAGGTCAGCAGGGTCCTCGTCTTCTGCTTCTTCATGATTGTCCTCGATCTCCTCCATCACCTCGGCTTTGGCCTCGGCCACCAGTTCTCTCAGCGGACGGTTGGTCTTCACCGAACTGACGAAAGGATGCTGAAACACACATGGAAAGATTATTCAGAATACAGTACAGACTTACTGTGCAAAACAATAACATGTCACCTTAAGCAGCACGCACAATAAATAACATGAGCCAGAGAATGGAAATTGGGAAATTAATTCAATTGTTTTAATTGTGTCTTTTTACTCATCGTTGAAAAGCGTCTCAGATTGTCATGGTTGCTCTCAAACTGAATCAAACCATTAACAGATTTCAAACTGTATGTTTCTTTACAATGTTTAGAAAAAAAAATGCAATCAAAATAAATTGTCAGAGCAAGTATTCATATCGGAAATATGGTTTGGTTCAAAAATATTTGGACTCAATATTTTGAAATTAATTATAAAAATGATTGCACCCCTTTTACTTGAAATATTTACTCGATATTTAAAATTAATGTTTCAATAATTTAACAACTAATTTACATTTTCATGGTTCTCTGATGGTGGTTAACGGTCAGACAAAAATAAACAAACATATATATATATATATATATATATATATATATATGTGTGTGTGTGTGTGTGTGTGTGTGTATAATATATATATATATATATATATATATATATATATATATATATATATGTATATATGTGTGTGTGTGTGTGTGTGTGTGTGTGTGTGTGTATATATATATATATATATATATATATATATATATATATATATGTGTGTGTGTGTGTGTGTGTGTGTGTATAATATATATATATATATATATATATATATATATATATATATATATATATGTGTGTGTGTGTGTGTGTGTGTGTGTGTATATATATATATATATATATATATATATATATATATATATATATATATATATATATATATATATATATATATATATATATATATATATATATATATACACACACATACATACACACACACATATATATATATATATATATATATATATATATATATATATATGTTTTAGTTTGTTTATCTTTATTTTTAAATGAATATTCATTGCTATTTTTTTTTTTTTATGATTTAATTAATTATTAGCTTTACATCAACTCACAATCCCCAATTTGGGAAACTCTGCTGTAGTGGAATATGATTTTTATTTTATTTTTTAAAGGGTTCATATTCATTAATGTCATGTGGTTCTGGCAGAAACGCCCATCCTTGAACTCTCAGATTGTTGTAACAACATGTTATTTCACTTAAAATACACTTGCAATCAGCAGAATTGGCAGTTCGTTAAAAAAATGAAATGTTGTTCTTGAGAGAGTCTGGGGTTTAATTAGGAGAAGAGCTGAGTTAGATGAAGGTTGGGAGGTGCTCAGGTACTGAACTGTGAAAGCACCAGTGTAATGGAGAGAAACGCTGCTCTCATCTATTATTCAGCTGAGTTGCACCTTGTTTAATTGAAGCGTCCCAGCTGCCGAGCGTATGTGAGGGCGAGTCAAGCGTTAAAAACATACAGCCAGCAATATCAGTTACCCTCACAGATGACTGCAGCTACAGCCAGTGCATCCCAATTCACATACCATACATCCTAAATTCCTTCCCAATTCATAGCTTGCAGAAAATGTTGCCTGGATGACTGTCTAACACTGACACTGTATAAAAGTTGCCTTTGTGGAACATGCATATGATGCCCTTAAATGCATGTGATGCTGTCTCAGGTGTGTTAAAGTCCACCTTGGTTTCAATGATTAGCTTTAAACTACAGACCGGCCTATAAACACTTTGACTTTGCAGTAAATGTTTGGCACTCAGGATCTAACAATGATATATGAACTTTGCACACAACTCTTCACAGAAAAGCATGTACCGCATATCAATGTCACCTTCAGCCCAACAAACACCTGTGAATGCAGCAGAGCGTTAAGTGAATATGTAATATGAAACACCCAGAAGAGAGAGTGCTATCAGAACATGAGTTGAAGTTACTTTATATTCAGTGGCTGCTCTGCAGATGTCCAGAATTGACTTCTGACCTAACACACGTGCCAATAGCAAGAGAATTTACCAGTTAAATATTATTTATAGTGTATGTAGGAATTACAAATAAACTACTAATGTAATAATAATAATAAACAAACAAGTAAGTAAATGGGTGAAAGAAGAGACGCCCCATTTTGGTATCAGCATCCAATTAAATTCACAAAAGTGATTTTATATATGTGACCCTGGAGCACAAAAGCAGTCTTAAGTCTCTGGGGTATATTTGTAGCAATAGCCAAAAATACATTGTATGGGTCAAAATTATCCATTTTTCTTTTATGCCAAAAATCATTAGGATATTAAGATCATGTTCCATGAAGATATTTTGTAAATTTCTTACCGTAAATATATCAAAACTTAATTTTTGATTAGTAATATGCATTGCTAAGAACTTCATTTGGACAACTTTAAAGGCAATTTTCTCAATATTTAGATTTTTTTGCACCCTCAGATTCCAGATTTTCAAATAGTTGTATCTCAGCCAAATATTGTCCTAGCCTAACAAACCATACATCAATGGAAAGCTTATTCAGCTTTCAGATGATGCATAAATCTCAATTTCAAAAAATTGACATTTAAGACTGGTTTTGTGGTCCAGGGTCACATATATGGAAAGTATATTAAATGCAATTTAAGCGTGTACTTTAATGTTTCAAATAACTTTTGTGAAAATAAAAGTCAAAATATGGGTGAAATAATGTTCCATCGTCATTCAGCGGAACGGATACATTTATGCAAAAATCAAACAACCTACTTATTTTGACCTCTATATAAAACAAAAAGTGATCATATTAAATTGTATTATATTTACAAAGATTTTGCTGGCAAATGGGTAAAATCCAGTGGATTGAAGAACAGTGGCAAAGGTTTAAAATGACAATTGATTAGTTTTTATTAGGGCTTTACTGTGATTGCAAAATACGGCTTTTAATGATGTCTTATTGTTACATTGAATAACATTTTAGTGGGTGTCTTCTAAGATTAAAATTAAACTAGACACATTTTAATGTGCAAAAAAAAAAAAATTAAAGCTGCCTTAAACATTATATTGTTTTGATGCATGAAAACCACTCTTCATCTCTGAACCATAGTGTAACATACAGGAAAAAAAAACTACTAATAAACAAAAACTACACAGAAATTTCTGGGCCGTTTTCAAAACAGCACATCTACTGTACATGATCTTTTTCATTTTGTAAACTCCTCAAGGGTTCAGTTCAGCGGAAGGGGTGGAGGTGGAGAAATATCCTAAAGGAAGAATGCAAATTGCTGTAATTCCCTTCATCCAGCAGCACAGGAAGCCTTGAGACGTTTTGGGGTTTGGGCCATTTCCTTCACATGCATTCATTAGCACACACTACTGTCTCAAAATGCCTTTGTGTTAAATTACACGAGAGCAGCGGTGATGTACAGTATATGGACACATGACAAGTGTATGTGTGAGATTCCTTACTTCTAGAAGCTGAGCAGCCGTTGGCCTCGTCTCAGGGTTTCTGTCCAAAGCTTTTTTCAGGAAATCCTTAAATTCCTTCGACCTAAAATATACAAAACCCTTAAACATTCGCCCGAGAGGGGGATACAATGTCTTGTTGTGTGATGTAATGGTGATAAAATAACATTCAACAGCCAGTCATATTCTAGAAATGTTAAAAGCTATAAATCTAAGAAAAAAGCCACAGCTATGCTCACAGAGCAGCCCATCTTTGGAAGGAATCTTACAGTAATGATGTAAGTCTCTAAAATCTCAGCCGGTCACTCCCATGCCCCCCGGACTTTGTGGCTTACCACTTGGCAGGCTGCTCCAGGGTGGGAGGCTCAGCCTTGGCGATTTTTAGCAGGACCCTCATGGGGTTGAGCTCGTGGTGGGGCGGCTCTATCTGAGCCAGCTCGATCAGCGTGATGCCCAGCGACCAGATGTCAGCTTTGTAGTCGTATGGAGCGTCCTTCATGGTCTCGCACATCACCACCTCTGGAGCCATCCTGAACATACAGGAGACATCAGAGCCGCTCAGACCAAAACCAAAGGGCTCACATACATTCCCAGTAAGGAAACAAGTATTTGTAATTGGATTACAGTTACTTTTTTTTATGGATTACCTATTATTCACACAATGGCAGTACATATTCATAATTTATTGATTCACACCAGTTCTGTTCGACCACTCACACACACATATATGCTGTCAGACGATTAATCGCGTCCAAAATAAAAGTTTTTGTTTACATAATATATGTGTGTGTACTGTGCATATTTATTATGTATATATAAATACATACCCATGCATATATATATATATATATATATATATATATATATCCATATAATTTATATGTAAATACATGTAAATATTTTCAAAATATATACTGTATATGTGTGTATTTATATATACACATAATAAATATACACAGTACACACAGATATATTATGTAAATAAAAACTTTTATTTTGTATGCGATTAATCGTGATTAATCGGTTGACAGCACTAATATATACATATATACAGTCATGGCCAAAAATATCAGCACCCTTGGTAAATATGATCAAAGGAGGCTGTGAAAATTAATGTGCATTGTTAAACCTTTTGATCTTTTATTTTAAAAATTCACAAAAATCTAACCTTTCATTGGATAATAAGAATTTAAAATGGGGGGAAATATCATTATGAAATAAATGTTTTTCTCAAATACATGTTGGACACAATTATTGGCACCCCTAGAAATTCTCACGAGTAAAATATCTCTGAAGTATATTAACATTTATATTCACAATTTTGAGCACTCCAGGGTGATTATGAACATGAAATTATCCAGCCATGGCTTCCTGTTTCACAGAAATATAAATAGGAGGGAAAACAAAGGCCAAAATCCCTTAGTCATCCAACATTGGATTACAACTGGATTACAGTTGCTTTCATGATTACATATTCACACAATGGGAGTAAATATTCATAATTTATTGATCCACACCAGTTCTGTTCAGTTCCTTAATAAACCAACCACTTATATATACACCGTCCACTCTCTCTCTCTCTCTCTCTCTCTCTCTCTCTCTCTCTCACACACACACACACACACACATATATATATATATATATATATATATATATATATATATATATATATATATATATATACACATATATATATATATATATATATATATATACACATATATATATATATATATTCAACGGTTCTTTCTGGTCCTCGAATCTGATTGGCTTATAAGAGTGCGCTATTAGAGTCATATGAGAATTCCAACAGCCGTTTCACAGTCTGTAATTGTATCACTCCGCTTGCGGTACTTCTTACAGCGAGTGTCATGGCGGACGCCCAAATCCAGTATCATTTTATAAATATTACTGGTTTTGTGTCACGGAATGTAGTTTCAAGAGGTTTTCAGGTGAGAATGTACTTGTTTATAGTTCAAATATGCAGTTTGTTTATAAATATAACATCTATTTGACATTTTGTCTTCGGCCGTTCTGCGCTCATGAACCCGCGGAGAGAGCGCCTCACCTCGGCCAGATCTTCTGGAATTTACCACTGGCTCAGATGTCTCTGTAGTGGTTAAACATGAGATGCAATTCATTTTGGGTAAATCTAACGGGCTCTTTTGTCTCAATCTGTAATTTGTTCCAGAGAAGATAGTTTTGGCAAAATTTCATATGTATGTAAATTCAATGCTGTATATCAGAGCACTGCCTTTGTACTTTTGACTGAATTGCCTAGCAACTTTTTTTGATGGCTGTTGTTGTTGTTGTTTATTAAATATTATTATTCAATAAATAATATTTTATATAAATAATAGTATTTAATAATAGAGTTTAGTATTGAGAAAAGGGTGCATGTTTGTAATGATTTAAGTTACATTGTTCTGCTAATAGATGGCGACAAGAGACTGTTTTTATGAGTGAGTCAGAAGTAAAGACTTTTACTTTGAAAAATAAACGCTATAAATCGGAAGTTATTTTTAGTTTCAACAACAGCTTGACACAGCAAACAAATGCACCGAACAGCAAAATCACCCTTAACAGATGAAAGGATATTAACGTTATGACAAAGATAACGCTTTCCTCAGCAGATACTCAAACTAATGTTTATTGTGAAATGAGATTGATCTGAAGAATAAATGCAGGTAATCACACTCGCTCAGTCCATCTCTCTCTCTCTCTCTCTCTCACAGTATCTACTATACATAATACACTGCTTTTAATACAGCAATACAGTAACCTTTCAATGAAGCAACTAAACATTCCTTCGTTACTAGTTCTAAAGTGACATTTTTTAATTAGTAACGGAGGCTTGGGCTCAGCTGTTCAACTGATTTAAATCCATGGCGGAAGGAAGTAGTTCTACATAAAAGAGGGTTTTTAAAGACACTCCGTTGTTATTTTATGCATTTACACACTCGTGCCGTCAAACTGTTGTATAAATGCAATATCACACTCAGATGTGAGATATGGCTGCCATTTCTCATACAATGCAATATTATATATAATGAGATTATTAATTATTCAAGATGTTAAATAATACATCATCATATTCAGTGACTTTCACTAATTATTAATATGTGACTCTGGACCACAAAACCAGTCATAAGGGTCAATTTTGAAATTGAGAATTATACAATACATCATCTGAATAAATAAGCTTTCCATTGATGTATGGTTTGTAAGGATATGAGACACAACTATTTGAAAATCTGGAATCTGAGGGTGCAAAAAAATCTAAATATTGAGAAAATCGCATTTAAAGCTGTCCAAATGAAGTCTTTAGCATGTAATCTGTAATCAGTAATGGACTACAATTTGTAAGTCATCTACCAAGCACTGTTAGCCAGTGACTGAAAGAATTTACTACAAGCCACTAATAGAATTGATAATGTTTGTTTACGAGTCAGATAAAGCACTTAAAAGGAAGTACAAAGGTAAGAAAGATATTTCATTTCAGGACATTCAAACTGAACTCTAGTCAATGATTGCTTTAGTCCTGTGGGACACAACAAATCTGTCCCTTTCTATTAGTTTTGTTGGAATCTCATGAAATGTGTAATTATTAATAATAATTCTGTTTTATATAATTACATTATGCACTGAAACTATTTTGGAGGGCTGAAAATATTGATCAGAAACACTGACAATTCATTCGAGCTCAGTTTAAGCAGCACATGAACCGATCATCTCTTCCTCTTTACTACTAGCTATACCACAAAATAAACACGAGTGAACATCTGAAGGTGTTGAAAAAAAAATAGAACAACTTCCTGAAATGAATCATGTCTCATGTAATCTGTCAATCTTTCAACCACAGAAAGATGTCAATAAAAGAGCTTGGAAATAATGTCACATAACTTCATATTTACCTCTAGAAAGCCATCCACTGTCCATATCTTGTTAGTCAGTTAGCATTCTATCATTTTGCTAAATGTATGCACTATACTATATATTCATTATATTTCAATTAAACTTTTGTCTTTATTATTAAATGCATGTTTGAATAAATCTGTCATGAAAACAAGCTTTTATTACAACCACCGTCTAAATGTTTATTTTTAAACAACAACCTGAAGTAGTTATATAATTAAAATCTGCCTTATGTGCAATTAAAATGTGATTATTAAATTGATTATTAAATAAATTTGATTATCATATAAACCTTATGTTTGTTTTCTATTATCAGCCAAATTAAAACTTTAATCTTGGTTTTGGTGCTTCGGTGTAAAATTCATTTTGATGCATCCCTATTATTTTGCGTAAAAGTCTATTTGTTCTTATATATGTCATTATTTAGTAATCATTATGCAATAAACCTGCTATTATTAATTATAATTAATAATTATAATTACTTTTATTTAGTGACTTGCCTGACGAACCTGTCTGCAGTCATGTGACTGCAGTAAACATTAATAGACTGCTGTAAATATTAATGGATGCTCCAATTAGATAAACTTTAAGCGGTTTCAACTGCACTTGCCCAATATCTTTTTGCCTGAAATGATTTTGACAGCAGATCACAGATTTATAGCACTTACCAATATGGCGTCCCGATAAAAGAGTCTCGTCGTTGAAGAGTTTTGGTGTTTTTTGCAGAAACTCCAAAATCCGCTGTAACAAAAAGCAGAAATTTTATCCCAGTTTCAAAAATATCATATTATAATCTGCAAAACCTGTAATAGATATTTTATACCATTTTATAAGTTAAGTTTGGGATTTGTAAGATTTGTAATGTTTTTTAAAGAATTCTCTTCTGCTCACCAAGGCTGTATTTATATAATCAAAAATACAGTAAAATCAGTAATATCGTGAAATATTATTACAATTTAAAATAGCTGTTTTCCATGTGAATATATAGTAAAAATCTAATTTATTTCTGTGATCAAAGCTGTATTTTCAGCATCATTACTCCAGTCTTCAGTGTCACATGATCATTCAGAAATCATTCTAATATGCTGATTTGCTGCTCAAAAACATTTCTGATTATCATCAATGTTGAAAACAGTTGTGCTTAATATTTTTGTGGATTTTTTTTCCCCAAGATTCTTCGATAATAGAAAGTTCCTTCAAATAGTAAAAATAAATGTACAATATTAGTAGTTTTTAGCTAGATTTTTTTTGTTGGTCTGTCTAGCAAATGCAAGGTTTGGATATATATTTATGTGTCAGCTATGACAGGCACGACTCCTCAGTCATGTGTGGAGCTGATGTTTGGCGGACCACATCTGAAGCGCATGAGTATGTTTCTCTCACAGGAAGCGCTAAAAGCCTGACACTCTAGTATCTATTGGCCTGACATTCTGAGCTACCACTAACCAGCACACAACGAAGCCACATTCGGTTACACACAAAGCAGCATTCAGAGGGAATAATTTGCTCATTTAACCACTAAATCCAGTGAGACTTGAGCAGAGAAGTGTAATGAAATATTATAAGTCAGTTCTTGGCAAACTGTGGTACTTTACAACACAACCTTCATACAATACAATGCAAGGTTTCAAGGAAATGTGGACTCTCTCTCTCTCTCTCTCTGTGTGTGTGTGTGTGTGTGTGTGTGTAAGGGTGTGAGAGAGGCCAAAAGAATTAGTAAGAGATCTTTTGCTCCGTTACAAATCCTAACTAGACAGCATTTTAAGGCATCACAGCCACACACCTGATCACTTTACTATGTCCTTGCTGAATGAAAGTATTATATGAATGGTACTGACTACTACTAATTGGTAATGTATTATGGCTTCCACAAAAATATGAAGCAGCAAAACTGCTTATCAACATTGATAATAATCAGAAATGTTTTTTAGCATCAAATCAGCATATTAGAATGATTTCTGAAGGATCATGTGACACTGAAGACTGGAGTAAAGATGCTGGAAATACAGCTTTGATCACAGAAATAAATTACACTTTCAAATACTTTTACATAGAAAATATCTGCAAAAATTGTATTTTTAGTGTATTTTTTTTTATCTAATAAATGCAGCCCTGGTGGGCATAAGAGACTTCTTTAAAATAAAAAAAAATAAAAAATTAAATTAAATTAAATTAAATTTAAAAAAAAAAATATATATATATATATATATATATATATATATATATATATATAAAATAAAATAAAAATAGTCTTAGTACAGACTTGCTGCTTATGTAGAGTGTTCCAAATCAGTTATGTTTGTTCCAATATCAAATCTAATTCATCAAATTAGAATGAGTTTGTGTGCTTAGAAAAAAGAAAAAGAAAAAAAAAAGACAAACGATACCAAACCGCACCCAATTGAAATCAATGATCCGTCGGACTGATTTGTTTATATACAAACCTAGCCTGATGTCTCCGTCCAGTGTGAGGAGAATGTTTCCAGCCTTCAGGTCTCTGTGGATGATCTTCATGCTGTGGAGATACTGAAGAGCCTCCAGCATCTGTTTACAGACCACCTGGATCTGAGGCTCTTCAAGACCCCTGTCCAGCTCTGAAAGACACAAACAATAAAATCTTCAGACTAGTGCATCAAACACTTCAAAAGACAAAATGAACCCTATTTTTAAAATTATTAAAATGTATTTTTGATTAAAAATGAAAATTCTGTCAATGTCAAACACACAAACATGCATATTCAATGAACTTGAGTTTGAGAGGCAGGATGGTGTAACCAAAGGCAATGAACTTTAAGTGACCTTGACTCGTTCATAAAACACCCAAAATAATGCAATATCCTGTTTTAACTTCAGGGAAAAATGAGTTTGCCTACTCACCCACGAGCTAATAACCAAGATCATCAAAAGGAAGCTGCTTTTATAAATACGATAACATGCAGGGAAGCAATAGGAAACACAGGTCTTACCCAACATAGTGGCATCGACTGCACCTCCAGGGCAAAACTCGATCATTATCTGTGGGGGGGAAATGAGGTACAACGTGAGACGGTTTTGTTCAGAACACAGAAGAACTCAGTGGACTTGAAAGAAAAGAGTCATTTGATGTAAACAGGAAAAGGTGGTGCAGTGTATGCAAACAGAACAGAGAACAATGACAGACTGATCCAGTTTATTTGAGAATTACACTCATACAAAAGTTTTTTTTTTTTTTTCTCTCTTCTGCTCACCAAGGGTGCATTTATATAATCAGTAAAATCAGTAATAATGTGAAATATTATTACAATTTAAAATAGCTGTTTCCATGTGAATATATAGTAAAAATATTATTTATTTCTGTGATGCAGCGCTGTATTTTCAGCATCATTACTCCAGTCTTCAGTGTCACATGATCTTCAGAAATAATTCTAATATGCTGATTTATTATCAGTGTTGGAAACAGTTGTCTTTACCATCACATTTTATCAATTTAACACATCCTTACTGAATAAAATTATTAATTTCTTTCAAAAAAAACAACAAAAACAACAACATATTGACCCCAAACTTTTGAACGGTAATGTATTGGTACAAACCAGTGCTGTCAAAATTAGCACGTCAACGCATGCGATTAATTTTTCCAGTTTAACGGCGTTAAAAATATTTAACGCAGAGGTGGGGCTAGAGTTTGCTGCCCCACTCACAACTGCTGCTTCGGTCTCTTTTTTCTTGACAAAAATTGCATTTATTTAGACGCAGAACATCTTTACGGGTGACGAGGAGCTTCAGCAGAACATCAGTGAACTGCGGTCAGATGAGACGCTGTCAGTAAAAACAAATGTCCCTCTCCTGTCTGCCGTTATACTGTGCTTGTAAGTAACATGCTCTTCATTTGCACGCACAAATGCGCCGGCACGCTGTATATCATTTCATATTCAAGCACAATTATATATAAAAGTTTGTGAGAAAACACGATGCGTGTCAGATCCGCGTCATGTTCAGCAGCGGCAGCCAAAACAACCTAATAACCAGCTGCTGTGATGTCTGTTCATCAAAAAACAAAAGAAAAAGTGGAAATCAGTAACTTTTGTAGCTTAATTAAAACTCCTTACCTGTCATTCTGTTCACGCATTCTCAGTTTAAATGCATTATCAGTTTAAATGTGAATCTAATCACCATTCAGGCAAAAATTTGCTTCAAGAATGACCACAATGCTGACTTGATCTTATCGCTAGCACATGCAAGTTATTTGTCTTATCAGCAAGACTTATCGGCATAATTGTACATATCGGACCGATGCCGATGTTTACATTTGAAGCCATTATCGGTCGATTCCGATATCGTTCCGATAATATTATGCATCCCTATTAAAGATAGATGCTACTTACCACATAAAAACAAAACAAATGCTGAATTAAAAAATAAATAATATGAACCTACCTCTAGCAAAATATATACAGTAAGTTAGGCCCAATAATAATTCAGTATCATAAACTCTTATATCATAAAAACAGGAGTGGTATGACATGATTAACAATGGCCTCACGTTCAAATGACAGATACACAATATCTCCATGTGTGTAAATGCAGTTTATTAATCTTACCTTAATAAGTTCAACATACAAAAAGCCTTGCCATGTGTTGCAAATGATAACCATCTTAATTCATTTTGTTTTTGCAGTCAAGGCAAATTCCTGAGTCATTAGACAATTTCACAGCATTTTCTCAATGCTCTCTCTAGATTAATGGGATAACTGCCTGTTTAACATGAGCCAAGAAAACCTACACCTTACATCGCCAGCCAAAACAATAACGGACAGAGATCTTCACATACTGTAATTTGACTGTCACTGATATTTACAAGTTTCCAAACAGTTCCAGAAAGTTCCATCAAAAATTCTATACAAATACACGAGTAGTAAGAGGAATTTCCCCTGGAACTGAGAAAGGGAGAGCCTTCAGGATTGTAAAACTTAAGGAATGTGTCACAAATATCAAGCCTGTCAATCAATCTATGTTGACCTACTTTAAGATGAGTCTTCATCCTGCATGGTCATGGTTTTGACATGTTAAAGGTCACTATAAGGGGTGTGCACAAATAGTCAAATATTTGAATATTCGATCTGTAATTATTTAAAAAAAAAAAAAAAAACACTATTCAGATTTTACTACGTTGCTTTGCTGACCGTAAGCAAAGCAACGGCCTAACGGGGCAGTCGTGGCCTAATGGATAGAGAGTTGGACTTGTAACCCGAAGGTCGTGGGTTCGAGTCTCAGGTCTGGCAGGGATTGTAGGTGGGGGGAGTGACCACGACTGAGGTGAGACCCTTGAGCAAGGCACCGAACCCCCAACTGCTCCCCGGGCGCCGCAGCATTGGCTGCCCATTGCTCCAGGTGTGTGTTCACTACTGTGTGCATGCACTTGGATGGGTTAAATGCAGAGGACAAATTCCGAGTATGGGTCACCATACTTGGCCACACACCACTTCCCTTTCCCTTATTTAAATGCAGGGAATCCATGATGAATCCTAAGCATGCAAACTAAAAGTCTGTTATACATAAATGCTCTGGGTGGCGCTGTGGAGCATGTTAGCAAGTTGATTGTAGTTGATCAAAGAATGAATTTTATCGCAAAAATTGACTTTGGTGTGCATACGATAGGCGCGTGTATATAATAACGCAGTTTTCGCATGCATATGATACGAAATTTGTTGACCTACATATGATACCCCATCATCTAGCATTTACCCCACAACCCTAATCCTACCCATTGTGTATCATATGCACGCCAAAGTCATTTTTTGCGTATAAATAGCACGCCAAATCGAAACAAACTTGTGCTATTGATACGCACTTTCATGAGATCGGGGTTGGACATACATATGTATGCTTCCTTCCTAAGCTTCCTCGTGGGAGAGTGGTTTAAGAAAAGAAAACACAAAGCGCTGAAAGAAACTTTGCTTAGCACACCGTTATCTTTGTGTCTCTGAAACGTTTGTGTCGGCGCACATGCTTATTGTTATCAGACTGAGGAGCCAACTTTCACCCGAACATGTGGATATTATTGTTTTTCTCAACATTAACATGTGAAACAATATAAACACGATAAACACAGGCCGACTCCAATTTAAGTACGTTCTGTACTGTAATTGGCATGGTCTGCTTTATTTTTCCATTTGCTCTGCTTAAGCTTGAATGCTTTTGTTCATATATATATATATATATATATATATATATATATATATATATATTTTTTTTTTTTTTTTTTTATTTGGTATGTTTTCAACTAAAAGAAAACCCTGAGATAATGTAATGTTGTGTAAGAATGTTGTATATAATGTCTAATCATAAGCTTGTTTAGAAATGGTGACAAAAACTTGATTATTAAAAAAAAAAAAAAAAAACATCTTTCTCGTTAAAAGTAATTTAAATAAACAAATATTTGAATATTCATTTTTTTAAGAGCCCAAATATTCGAATACAATATTTTTGAAAAATGCCCATCCCTAGTCACTATGTAATCTCATGTCGTTCCAAAAAAAATTCTATATAAAATTAATGAATAAAAAAAATACAAGGCGGCACAACAAACGCGTCATTAAACTAGTCCATGTGACTTTTGTGCTATATATTCTTCTGGAGTCATATGATTACAATGTATGAGGAAGAGGCCTAATTTGTCACTGGCATTCTTCAAATTCATACGGGTTTGGAACGACATGTTTAATGATAACAATCTTTAGGAATGTACATAGAGAGATTCTTCAATGCAGAACAGCAGAGTTTGTAATGTCTTGAAGATCCCGAGCCAAAACTGAAAAAAGTACTCAAAACGATTTGTTCATGGAAATACTGTCCCGTCAAAGCAAAGCCCACCACCCTCATGTCTCGACCCCTGTGGACTGGTAAACACAAGTGTCTGTATATTTAGTGATGGGGGCGATAACACAGTGACACAAGGTTTCATGACTGCCTCCAAGATACATAAACCACATACCAAAGCAAAGAGACATGGCATCAATCCAACAAACCAATGCACAATCCAATAAAACTGCTGTTTTCTATGATGGTCAGCAACTTCACTCCTGAATCTCTCCATTTATACAGTCAAACCAAAACTTATACAGACACCTTCAACATTTCACATTATATCACAGTTTATTTGCTACAGTTTAGAAAATGGTCATAAAATATGACAAGATCTCAGAGTTAAACTGTGTCAGAACAAATTCATCTTGATGATGTCAAATAGGCCTAACTTTGATAGAGAGGTATTTAATGGATTTTAGTCATCCAAAATTATTCAGCTATTAAATTTAAGTTAAAAAAATTAGATAATATCAATTTAGGTCAACCAATTACCAAGCAATGCTTCATTTTGTTCAGTCTGTGGTGTAAAAAGATGCAAAACATGCTCAGGTCAAAGTGTCTGAATCATTTTTGGTCTCAAATTTTTATCAGTTTTACTGGAAGTCCACTGTATGAAGAATTTTTGGGTATAATATGTCATGGTTCACTTTATTTTGCTATCCTCACTTACATAAATTAACTATAGTGTCCTAGTAAAAAAATATCAAAAATTATATCTGGTGTCTGAATAATTTTTGGTTTGGCTGTATTTACAGACTCAACAAACAAACAAACACATGAGGGACATCATACTATTATTTATAAATTCATTTACATTCTCTGGATGGTTGGTTGCTAGGTGTGTTAGTTTGGGTGTTCTGGTTGGTTGTTGGTTATTAATTGGCCTCTGGTTTCTAGCTAAAGTGACATTGGGTTTCATTCAGTAACTGCTCTCACTCACAAAATCTGCATACATTTTCACAAACAAGTCATGATTCATCAATAAGCTTCATGAAAAACTTTACACATGCACGCAAAAATTACATACTCTAACTGGCCTTAAAAACACGCTAAGATTAAAATATACAAGTCTCTAGGATATACTGGTCTCTAGATATGGACTGGGACCTGGCTCAGGGTTCAACCCCAAAAATGAAGTTTTAATAACAGTAAAACTTGCCCTTAGAGACATGAATCTGTGCTCGCCCTAAACAACAGCAGATTATGAAGCTGACGTCACCGAACAAGTTTGCCTGCCTCATGATCGTACTATTATATAATGGTTGTATGATCCATACAGGGTGTTTCCTATGGCCCGAGACACTGGGTTAGTCTCCAGCAACCCTACACAGGACAAGCTGTTTGGAAAATGGGTGGATAGATGAATGAATGAATGCTGACTGACAGCAAATAGCCAAAGTCTACTGTGTACTACAGAGAAGACTCACTTTCAGCATATTCATTTCTGAGCCAACATTGTCCAATGAGTCATTGGCCTGACGGATAATCCAGGCGTTTTTCAAACAATAGACACATGACTGTGTTTGCAGAGAGAATGTACAGGAAGAGCATTTCCAACATTAGAGTTATTATGACAAGATCCTGAAAATACAGTCACAAGATATCACAGAACTAAAAGATTTAAGATTTGATGATTTGTGAGTCAATGACAAATAAGCATGAAAATGGGAAAAGCAATGTTGGTTTTGGGGGGGGGGGACTTTGAATTCACGTCAATGTTCATATCTTATTTCAGTATTTTAAAATTATTTTATAATAATAGTAATAAAGTGTGTAAATTTCAAACAATGTTTGTTTTGTTTTTTTACTGTATAGGCCAAAAATACTGTATATTTCATATAAAGGACAAATTATGTGTTAAACAGCATGGCTTAATGAAATATATTTTTCAGACTGAAAATAAATTGTTTAAACCTTTAAATGCCAAATGTAAAATGTACGTCAACGTGCAAGAAAATACATTTCAAACATTAAAAAAAGTTGAACAACATAAATATTTAAATTGAAAATATATTTAAAATATATGAGGACATGTACAGTAAGTATCTAAAACATCTTTAAAATATAATCATGTAGATATATGTTAAAACCTATATTAGCCATATATTTTGACCATTTTTGTCTATTTTGGAATATATTACAAACTATCTCTAATAGTATGCTTTTTTGTGCCATATGGGGTATAATGAATATTTTCACTTTAACATTTCAAAATCAATTTAAATTTAGATATTCAATCATAGAAAAGATGTATTCAAGTCACTGCTTGTATGAAATCCATAGTTAAAGGTGTCATATGATGTTGCTAAAAAGAACATTATTTTGTGTATTTGGTGTAATGCAATGTGTTCATGTGGTTTAAAGTTCAAAAAACACATTTTCCACATACTGTACATTATTGTTGCTCCTCTATGCGCCGCCTTTCTGAAACGCTTCCATTTTTACAAAGCTCATCGTTCTGAGAAGCGAGGCCTGCTCTGATTGGCCAGCTATCCAGTGCATTGTGATTGGCCGAATACCTCAAGCGTGAGACGGTTACGCCCCTCACCGTATTGTGATGCCTTGTCCCGGTGCGACGAGACAAAAACAATAAAACCCATTATAAACGAGGCATTTGATGCATCCAGTGGGGACATAATTACTGATTATAATGACTTATACTGTCTTTTTATGCGTCGTGTTGCATCGCCCCGCGTAAACATTACCATGTCTGCATTTGTGATCGGAGAAACGACAAACAACAAGCACTACTCTTCACTGCTTAAAACTCGCATTTGAATCTTCAGTGGCAAATTCTTTAAATATGAAAACGTACTTACAGGCTGCGAGTCAGAAGCGCCAGACTGTCCTTTCAAAGTTGGAATTGCCCCACTTTATAGAAACAGTCTTTGTGCGAGCCAGCATTGTAGGCTACTCTTCCAGCTTCAGGAAATAGTCCTCTGTAAAATGCGCTGCACACACTCTAATATTTGGGTTGAACTGTTCTGGAACAGTGTTGTAAATACAACTTAACCACTGATTTCTAGTTGTGTCCTCTTTTGGAAGCTCAAACAAAGTACTTTCGCTTTCACAACAAAACACAGTGTCTCCAGGACATGGTGCCGGCGGCAGCAACAATACTACAGCCAGAATAAAAATCACACCCCCTTTCTTTGCGTATATGTTTGGGCGGTGTTATGAAAATCTCCCCACATCGTGACGTAGAGATGTGGGGGTGTGTTTGAACGAGTCGTTTTAGGGAGGCGTGGTCGAGTCTTAACTTTGATAAAGAATATCTCTTTGGTTTTGAGACTTTAGTCTTTGCAACTTCAGGGATCTTATCTATGCTCAATCAGCTTGTAACACTCCAAAGAGAAAGGAAAACTTCAAATCGCATCATATGACCCCTTTAAATGCATTTTTGAATCACAGATCTGGACTCAAAAAAAAAAAAAAAAAAAAGATATATTATAAAGAAAAAGTCCTTTAACTTCAGTATCACCTGTCGACGTAATACAAACTGGAGAAACCAGTCACTGGCATCTACATCTACATCAGTTGCTTGCTTTCTGAAATGTGTGGAATCTTCCAGATGACATACACCGATGCCCGCAGGCACAGGAGGCCAGAACAACCAGTCTGACCACATGAACACAGTCACACACACACACACACACACACACACACGTGAGATTCCTCGAGCGCCTACACACACATATCTCAGACAAACACAACAAGAGGTTAAACAAACAGTAACAACTGAGGCTTTAATGAGACAATTCCACAACACTGTTAACAGCTGCCCGAGTCAATAATGACTGTATAACTCGACTGATTCTGGACATGTGCCCTGAACCTTATTCAACCTGCTGAATAATTAATTATGATGATTATCACTTTCCCCTCACTGGCGCAGAGCACCAGGCTTACAGTTAGATGCAACAGATGGCTAAAGGACTTTATCCAAGTGCCTGTAGAGAGATCATGGATTTTCCTTGATGCTTTAAAATAAAAGATTTGGATGTAGCATGCTGACCTGGAATGGGAACTTTACAGCCACCTGTCTACTATTTTAATAGTGTGTGAAACAGCATGTATAATAACTTGTGTTCAACACTATTATGCTTCTTTGTTGTCCCAGCTGTAAAAAACAATAGAGCATCACAGAAAATTGTAATGGTTTCATCAAACATTACAAACCATCAACTTTTAACCATTAAAACTGGTTTTCTGTAGTGTGTTGTGGGACATATTCCATTAGGATTTATTGGTTTTAACAAGCCACCAATACAAGGTGACCAATTACCAGTAGAAACTCATTACAGTGTCCACTAAAACCAATACGAGTCCCATTATAACCAGTAAAACCATTACAAATTCTGTGATAGTGTCTATTGGTTTTTTTGTTTGTTTGTTTTTTCAGCAGGGGTTAAAACCTTGAGTAACATTGACTGAAGTTCAGATTATAGCCATTTAATGTTCTTCACACTACTTAATGTCTTCAAATAGTACTAGTCAGTAAAAACAAGCCTACTGTTGACCTTTGCTGAGATACTAGACTCAACATTCATTTCTGATAATGTGGAGGCACACTGAACTGAAGCAGACAGTGTGTGATGGCAATAAAAGAGGATCAGAGAAGCTTATGTTTGGCGGTGAGCGCACAGATGGAGAAGAGACAGCAGGCTTGAGCTCACATCCTTCATCCGGCTGTTTAATTGGCTCTTAGGAGCGACAGCTTACAAGAGTTCAGAAGATCCAAGACATGAGGAGATATGGCACGTTTGAGCCCTGATGCACGAGGCCAGAGATCTTCACACACCTGTTACATGTTTACACGGCTGCTGACCGCTACAGACTTCAGTCGACAACAAATCAGGAAAAAAAAAAAAAAAAAAGGTTATACCTGTAGGTGATGCTATATACATGTAAGGGACAATCCACAGCTAGCTATTAAACGATTTTATTGCACGACGTGGAGGCAAAGAACCACCCGACGCAAAGCACACTGTGAATTACCTGAATCATCTGTGCATCTCTCTCAACAAACAATGAAGCTGTGAGTTTAGTTACTACTTTACCCCCTTGCTGAGAAATATATAACGTATCAATTCACTATCAAAGTTATTTTATTAATAGAAGTCGTGGAGCAGCGATGACAAGGTTATTTCTCTGCACTGTAAAAAAAATTCTGTAAAATTTACGGTAAAAAACCGGCAGCTGTGGTTGCCGGAATTCTACCGTAAAAAATACAGCAACAACATTTTAGGTTTTACGGTTTTAACTTAAATTTACAGGTAAATACTGTAATTTCATTAACTGATATAATGTTAATATACCAACCTACTGAAGCACTGAAATCTGTTTTGTACCTTTGAAATACACTGATAACCACCAAATGCAGATGGTGATGAGAGTCACATGATGAACCAAAGCTCATCACAAGCAGCTTTTAAATAATAGCATATATAGAAGGTGCACAGTGTCATTCACACAAACACTAAACACCATCATGGTGAGACTCATTAAACTGAAATATGCAATAAACATTAATTTAACAACATTAGATGTAACATACAGCCCTAATAAACATAACTGATAAGAAAAAACTAAGAAGAAACAGTTATTTCAAAGAAAAAACATCAAATTCAAACAAAATTTGAAATGCAATGCAGGGAATCCTGCGGTTTTACAGGAACTTACCGTTAACCATTTAACAGGTTTTTACCGTTAAAATCACGGTTATTTTTTACAGTGTGTGTGTGTGTGTGTGTTTGTGTGCATCAATTAAAGCAGCCAATCAGAATCGAGTATTCAGACAGACCATGGTATTTTTCCAGTTTAATATGCATAGACAGCTTATTCTCGGCATACTAAAATAGTCATTGTTTTTGCCATTCTGTTTGGTGACACTAAAATGTTATACACTTCAGATTAAGAGGAGTTACTAAGTATAAATGTAATTTATAAAATATTTAACAATTTTGAGCATTTTTTTAAATTAAAAAAAAAAACTATTAAACTTTCTAAATAAATAACAAAAATAAAAAATAAATAAAAAATAAAATAACATTTTTTAAAAAAAAAACTCATGGTTTACATCATTTGATGGGTGTTTTTTTTTATGTTTTGCATTTTATGACTAGGAAAATTTGCCAAAAATATATTTATTTGTAAATGAACAACATTATGCCAAAAGGTTTACGTTTCAAGTCAAAGATTACACATATATAATAGTTCAGTGAAATGAGGTACATAAATTTGTCATGATGGAGGACTCGAGCAGGAGAACTGACGTGTATTACTTAGAAAGCTAAATGAATAGAAATAAATGTGAAGATGCGGAGGTCAAGGAATGACCCGTCACATCAGAGCTGAACAATAAGATACAGGTAAGACCTAATTTGCACATTTCAAAAGGTTAAACAATATATGTGCAATGCATTCCCAGAGGTAAGTTCCCAGTGGGGATTTATTTTTGTGGCATTCATCTGAAAAAGTGACCACTTCAGAAATCCCCCTTTCGTCTCACACATATGTTCTGAAAGGCAACCTGACTCATGTGTTATTGTTTACTACATGCTAATTGGCATAGTATTAAAACAACAGAAAATCGGCTGCACAGTTTCCTTTCCATGTCAACACACAAAGGAAAACCCATGATCACGGTTCCTCTTGAATGAAGTCCTTTTTGCCATCTGTTGTGCATCGCTTACGTCTAAATGTAAACAAACAACATGCTTGAGGTCTGAGCATCTGCATCACCAGATACGGTGAAGTCAACCTGACACACTCAAGTTAAAAAGAACAAGTGCTTGTTATGTTTGACAACAAGTGTGCAGCTATTTCCTCTCACGAAACCCCACAAACATTCCCATCTGAACGCAGCTCATCGAGAGATTTTACGACCAGACGCCTCGTCCACACCCAGATATGTTCGTCTATGACAGTGAAGGATTGCTCAGACAGCTATGCCAGGCGTCTACTGATGATCACAAAACACACCTCTTGCTTTAATATGAGAAAATGTACATTCGACATGCGTCAGTACTAATTATGAACTCTTCTATTACAGCTCTATTACTAATCTATCAAACATTTGCAGCTTAAAAGCAATATACTGTGGTTATGACATATAACCTGGAAGTTACCTAATAGGATTTTCCATTGGATCACTGCAGAAAATAAATTCTGTGACCAACAAAAGATTGATTCTTACACAATTTGTTCAACACTATAATCTTTACAAATAAACCAAAAAAAAATTTGCTTTTAAATGTACACATTGATAATCTGCTGAAGAAGCTTAAACCAAAATTGGGGTTATTTTATCATTGGGGTATTATTGGGGTTAATTAAAAAACTGCTTTCCTTATGAGGCTAGAAGGAACTAGTGGAGAGTACTTTATCTGTAATTGGTTATGGTGTCCTAGTATGCATGCATTTTCATCTTTATTAAGGAAATTGGACTCAGATTCACGTACCCATCATTGTGCACTTTACGAATCATTGGCATGGCCTTCTTTACATCATAGGAGGAAATTGGATATGTATATATTCATTGTTAAGGCACTTTTAGGTAAGTTGCCGCCTTACATTTCAAATCTACTAATTCCTTAACAAATAGTTACTGTACTAGATCTCAATTGTTCATTTGGTTAAAAGTTTCAAAAGTTTGCTCAGAATTTGGAAAATGTGCTTTTTCCTTTTATGCCCTTATGTAATTAAATTAGAGTCATTGCCATCCCTGGGTACTTTTAAATGTCTTTTGCAAAGTGTTGTAAAGGAGTCTTGTACATGTTTCGCTTGATCTTACTTTTATCAATTGTTTTGTATGAGTATTTTGTTTTGTAGTTGGTTTTGTGTGCAACATTATGTGCTGCCGTCTCGACCAGGTCTCCCTGGAAGAAGAGACTGTGAAGTCTCAATGGGATTCTCCTGGCAAAAAAATTAATATAAAATACAAAAAAAAATAAATAAATAAATAAAATAAAAATAAATAAATAATATAAAATAAAAAATAAAATAAAAATAAATAAATAAATAAATAATATAAAATAATATAAAATAAAAAATCTGGTGGTTCATTCACACCCACAGCCCAGTTATGGACCAATGGTGCTGGGTAGATTACTTACAAATTGTAGTCCGTTTCCGATTCCAAATCACATGACAAAAATTGTAATTAGTAACATAATCCATTACACATTTTAAGTAATATAATCAGACTACTTTTAGATTACTTTTGACCTACCTCGTTTATCACATTAATTTAATTCAGAATAATCTTGTACCGTATTGATATAAAAATACAAAGAGAAAGAAGATATATTTCATTCGCTGTCATTAACAACATTACACATTATATTATGTCAAGATTTCCCAAACTGGGGTTTACGAAGGAACTGCAGGGGGTTTGTGAGTTTAATGAAAAGACTTCAAGTAAATATATTAGGTGGAAGAGGTTCGGCTGAGAAAAAGTTGAGAATTAACACGTTACTAAGAAATAATGTGAATTTGTGCATTTTAATGTGTTTGAAACACAAAAGCCTTCCAAAGACAAACTAATACATGGTTAAATATCCTACTGAGTGATAATTCAAATTAATATGTTTGTTAGTAGTTGATGCAATGTTGAAATGTTGAGAAAATAAAATGTTTTTGTTTACAGAATATATGTGAGTGTACTGTCTATATTTATTATGTATATATAAATACACACACATACAGTATATATTTTGGAAATATTTACATGCATATACATTTATATTATATATAAATATATTTAATATATAAAAGATAACATTTTTCTTAAATATATACATGCATGTGTGTGTATTTATATATACATAATAAATATACACAGCACACACACATGTGAGACATTGGAGCACAAAAGCATATTTGTAGCAATAGCCAAAAATACACTGTATGGGTCAAAATTATCCTTTTTTTTATGCCAAAAATCATTAGGATATTAAGTAAAGATCATGTTCCATGAAGATATTTAGTGAATTTCCTACCATAAATATATCAAAACTTC
>JAFVLL020036927.1:11413-24049 GCA_021397915.2 Tor tambroides | reverse complement strand
GCAATCCCAGAAGAGTGAAGAAAATGGGCCACATCAAGCTGCATGGTAATGACAGCATGTGAGAGTAAGACATATGCCCATTAACAGTGGAGCGGACCTCATAAACATTTAATTGAAGAGCAATGAAGATAAACCACAGGCAGCTATCTTGGGACAAAAACAGGCCTAAGGACATTTTCCAAGGTGAATTCAGACACATATCACTGATAGAGCACAGACACATGACGACCATTGAAATTTATCACAGATTTATCTAATCACAGCAAAATACCATAAAGTATTCCGGTAATTTGCGGTTCCTCAGATCGCCACACAGGCAGAACCCTCTTTCAAAAAAGGGCAGGTGTCCATTAGTTCCTACAAGAAGACTTGAGAGACTTTATGTATTGGAGCTCACAGATCACATGATAAGACATTTAAGGGACCCTTGATAGGTTGACGAGAGCTGCTCCACAGGAACCTAAATGTAGTATCTTTTTTTTTTTCTTCATTTTTTGAACTGTTGAATTAATTTAACTGAATTTATTCAAAGACAACGGCCATTTTACCAATTCAAACATGCAATATGCCCAATGTATAACATAATGTTTGATTAATAATCTAATGAGTATTTCTCTCACTCTATTGGGTTTAAATTTTTGAGGCTGAATTTAATACATAGTGAAATCAGTAGGCTACTCCTCTATTCAAATATGAGGTGTTTGTCCACTTTATTTTGACCTTACTGTTCACTGGCCTCATGACCTCTTCTGCTAAAAATTACTGATGAATCATTTCATCTCCACAGATAAAAAAAAGTGCTTACTAGACTAACAACTAGATGCAACAGTAAATGGAGCGTCTCCTTCTGTTTACATGAAAAATCTATGTAACTGTGCGATAATATGTTTTATATTTCCTGCTGACTATCAAACTGTGACTCATAAAGACTGTGACAGCTTATACATTTCTTTACAAGAAAGGAGTGAAATTACTTTACATACAAGTCCATTTGAATCGGTAGCTCGCCTGACACCGATGCTCGGCAATACTCCTCTACTGCCCTCTAGTGATTAGGTGATGAATAACAGAATGAGGCTCGATGGCTGCAACTGACAAGGAATAAAGACTTTTAGTTAATGAATTCTGAAGTAATTACATGATTGCAGTGAAATAAAATGAGCAGTTTTGGGTAATTTCCGTTTTGAGGGTTTCAGGGATGTTGTCAATCACAGTTTCTGTGGGGAAATGTTGAATGCCAGCATGTGCTTGTCACCAGACTCGGCCTCTAGAGGTTTAATGTTTAATCTCTGCTCCGGCTTCCTGCTGCAGCGTCTCTGACTCACTTTTATCAGTCTTGTTGAAAGTTACTTTGTGAAGCCATTTTTGCACAGCCATACTCACTAACAGCAAACCAGTCTATTCTCACAACAAGGTGAGTGTTTTTATGTTTGTCACGGTGCTACTCATATTCAGGGTTTACAATATGTTTTACAGAACAAACGCTTAGAAGAGCAAAGTTCAGCTTCGTTTTAGGTGATGATAGGAAACGTTGTGTATATGAGTATGTTAATGACTGTACTTGATGAACTTTAAAAACGAATACATTTTTTAACAATACGTGCTGACAAGTCCATACCAGATTTAGTTAGCTGCTAAACCAATGACATTTTGCAGAATAACCAGCTTCCAAAACACAGCACAGGCTGGCAAGCAACTATGCTGATATCTTTTATGTACTATTACTGTATCTTTTCAACAGGGATATAAAAATATGTTTTGATTAACAATTCTTATGAATTTTAAATACTTTTGAAAAATGGGCAGTGATATGAAACAAACATCTTTTTATGTTTAATTCTTAATTTGTCTGATAATGTTCTCTAAGATGACTGTGTACAGCTACTAGATCTCGATTTTCTCACCAGCTACAGAAAAATGACAGACCTTGGCAGACCATATTCAGATGATGTCTCATCCTCACAAAGTGAAGATTTCAACAGAGCACATGCAGAGGAGGATCCCTCAGAAGTTCACAATGGTGACAATCCTGAGGACTCAAGCTACTCCCCTTATGAGCAGAGCCATTCAGACAAGGAAGCTGAGAAGACGAAAAAAAGTGCCTTGCTGAAATCTTGGACTGGTGTGTTTAAGAAATGGAAGAAAACTGATTCTGAAACGCATTCCACATCATCAGGGGTAATTAAAATACTACCCAACGGCACAAGATGTAGTCCGCCTGTTTCTCCATTGTTGGACAGAAAACATTGGGATACGCTTACAGGTGACCTCAAACCAAACTTCCCCCCAGGTTCAGCGGGATACAAATATGACACGCTTGAATCTGAACTGACCAGTATCCATCCAGCAGAGTACTACGCTGAGAAGTTAGAGGTATACCAGTTAAAATACTCCTACCTGAAGTCTTGGCCCGGACTTTTAAGACTGCTTGCTGGCCTTCAACTGGTGTTCGGTGGGATGGTTTTTGCCTGTGTATGTGCGTATATTCAAAGAGACAGTGAGTGGTCCAACTATTACAGGCCAAATTATGGGATCGCTGGTGTGCAAGGATACCGTTACAGTGGCCCCTTGACAGCCTTCGTGCTAGTCATTGTAGGACTCTCATGGTTACTGACTGTTATCCTGCTGGTTTTGGGATTAACAATGTATTACAGAACGATCCTGCTGGATTCCAAATGGTGGCCTCTTACTGAGGCTGTTACGAATCTGGTCATTTCGCTGCTGTACATGGCAGCGGGTATCGTCTACGTGAATGATCTGAATCGTGGTGGGCTTTGCTTCATGACGGTCGGCATCAACCCAGTCCTGTCTAGTCTGTGTCGTGTTGAGGGGGGTCAGATGGCTGGGACTGCGTTTATATTCATTAACATGGTCATGTACTTGATAAGCTTCCTAGTGTGCCTTAAAATGTGGAGGCATGAAGCTGCCCGCCGTGAGGAGGCGGCCATGACAAGCCAGCTGAACAGCCAGGTAAATGCACTCACAAGAGTTTGTTGTTGTTTTTTTCTACGAAATTAATAATTTTATTTAGCAAGGACACATTAAATTGATCAAAACTGATAGTAAAGACATGCATAATGTTACAAAAGATTTCCATTTCAAATAACTGCTGCTCTTTTAAACTTTCCATTCATCAAAAGTATCAGTTTCCACAGAAATATTGATAAGATGAACTATTTCTTGAGCACCAAGTCAGCATATGAGACTGACTTCTGAAGGATCATGTGACACACTGAAGATGCTGAAAATCCAGTTTTACCTTCACAGGAGTAAATTAAATTAGACAGCGATATTACTGTTATAATATTACAGCCTTGGTGAGCAAAAGAGACTTTCAAAAATAATAAAAAATCTTAACCCCAAACGTTTGAAAGGTAGTCTGTATTTCATTCATTAGAATAAGGATGTCTTTGGTCCTTAACTTCGTAAAAAATGTTATAATAATGATCACAGGGTTTTTGCTTCACTTTTAACTACAAACAACACTAATTAAATTCCTAGTTTCCACAAAATTCTCAATGTTGTTGTACTAATTGTAATGGCTGTTATCTTTCAGTTTCAGCAGCAAACTCTGGAATCCACATTCAATATGGGAAGCTCCTCGAATAAATCCAAGAAAATTTCATTCAGAGATGAAATGGATCAAAGCTCTGTGAATAAGAGCAGAGTGGCTTATGTCTCAGAGAGAGGTGAAGAAAGAAAGATTTTAACTGGAGCTATTCCAACAGGACACATTCCTAAACCCAGAGTCGTCGCTGATTATATTATGTTAGTATACTTTATGGTTTACTTCTGGTCTAACAAAAATAAACAATATATTTATGCCACACAAACATAACAGGTGTTGGTTATATTCAGTAGGTATTAACCCATGTAAACCCCTTGAAGGGTCTAGAAAGGCCCTTTTGTCATCTGTAAATATTATTAGGTGACTATAGGTGGTTTAAAACCAACTGCTCTACGTGTAAACAATCTTAGAAAGAGCCTTGGACAACTTAATGTGCCGTGTGGTGTTTTTGATTCATGCTGCTATTTCTGGGTGTGTACTTTGAAATGCACGTGACTGGTGGGAAAAATCCCTTATTATCTCAATCCTTGACCATCTTTTCATAAAAAAGGCAGTTAAAAATCACAAAAGAACCACACAGTATAGAAAATACCAAAAATGGATAAGTTAAATATAGGATGAACATGAGATGGGCTTGAGAAATAAAATTGGTTTAAGATTAATATAAATAGAATAGGTGTCAATACTAAAGAAAAAATATGAAATGGGACAATATTAAAAGATGTTATTTATTTGTTTATTTATTTTTTGGCAGAAAATATCCTGAAATTCATTCAGTAGAGGACAGAGAGCAATACAAAGCAGTTTTTAATGACCAATACCAGGAGTACAAGGACCTGCACAGGGAGATCACAGCCACTTTAATGAAGTTTCAGGAATTAGACGGCATGATGAGCCAACTCATTAATAACAGGAGAAACCCTGAGGTGAGACGTGCTATTGGAGTCATTTACATTCCCTCTATATTACCTTTTATTAGACAATTCAAACCAGTTGTTTCAATTGTTTTTGGTTGTTTTATTTAGGAGAGTAAGAGAATCAATGGCTTGCTGAAAAAATATGTTCAAAAAAAGAATGTAAGTCACCTTTTGAACTAACCCACCTTAAACCGCTACAAAAACTAAGTGGGATGCAAGAGATGATTTCTTTTTTTTAATGTTGTTCATTTTAACTTCTTGTGTGCTTCCTCAAGGACCCATACTTTCTGGAGAAGAAGGAGCGGTGTGAATATCTGAAAGGAAAACTAAGCCACATCAAGATGAGAATTCGTGATTTTGATGACAATTACTAAAAAAATATTTTTATTGTAAAATTATTATTATGGCGCCTCCTTTTTTTTTCTTTTTTTACTGTAAGAAATGATGGCAGTTTGGCTCAAACTAATCTATAAACTTTACTTTCACAAATCATATTTTTTTCACTTCAACTGTTTTTGTCACTTTAAAATTGTAACTATATATATATATATATATGTTTTTTAAAGAGAAACAGTGCTCAAAGCTTATATTACAGATTACAAAATGTTCCTACTTTTACTGAAACAAAAACAAGTGAAATCAGACTTAGACTATAGCTTTAAAGCACTTTTAAACACTAACAATCATTAACTCAGCTTCCTGTTAACCTTAACTTTCGACCTACTAAAGAGCCAATAAGCTTGATTGTGTCAGTAGCAACGGGTTGGATCGAGTTTAGAGTTTCAGGTCCAGGTCTTTCACACAAATCACCATGAGTAGCAGCTGTCACAGGTATTCACATCAAACGGATAAACTCAAACACTAAACAACACTTGACAGAAAACTGTCAAGCTTAGAAAAGCTGGACCGAGGCGAACAAGGAAAAGCCCAGTGGCTGTTGTGTTATGGTAAGTTACATAATGTTTCAATTATCCTTTTTTTAGAATGGACTGTAGTCGATGCAAAAGTGCAAAACACTGACATGTCGCAGTACTTTTTTAAGCTTATGCTGTCAAATCAAATCAATGTCAAATCAATGGCAATGTTTTATGTGATTGTAGCTGTCACAAATCAGATGAGATTTTGTGACAGCTATATGCTCAGACCAATCTAAAATGATATCGGTTTATTTTCAAGAGGAAAGTTGTAAAATTATATTCATGAACAATATACCAAAAAAAACAAAAAACATTTTCCTTTTTTGGGAGAAAAAAAAATCTTTTCTTTATTCTTGAATAGCTGTCCCATCAACATGCACCTGTGAGGCTGTATAAAGCTTGCAAGGTTGATTTTCAGCTCTTGAATTATTTATTCACTCTTTTCAAGTTACCACAGGTGTGCAGCTCACCATCTCTCTAAAGCATAATTAACTAAGAGGATACGGTATTTGAAATATTCCTGTTAGCAGTGCATCTCTTCACCTCTTTTATTCACATAAAATGGCTGTATATTGCACTTGGGGGATGCAACAGAAATGTGAGGAAGAAAACTTACAGCATGGAAACCCCCAATGACTGCATCTGCTCATGTTTCTCTGAATTATTCAGAGCATCTCGTCTGAATTGCAGTAGCCTGATGAAGGGAATTATGTTTAAAGCTGGACTCCAGAGTGTGAATGTTGTTTGTGCTATAAAGAGGTGTGTTCTTCTTAATTATACCGTTAGATCAGAACTCTGAAAGTTCCTGTAAATCTACGAGTTGTGCGCTAACAATTGTACGTTTGTAATTCCAGGGAAAAAATGTAGTGATAAAATGTATAGTTGAAATGCAAATTATGAAATACAGTGCTGTTTGTGCATTCGAGATTGTCAGTCAGTGTTTTAGCGACGGAGGTTATTTCTGCAGGTTACACTGATAATTGGGCAAGTGACTGTCTTTATGAGTGAGTCATCAAATGACTCATTCAAACAATTCTTTCAAACCCACTACTTAATTCAAGAACAAGACAGGCTATAGTTTTTGTGAGTGAGTAATTGAATCAGTCATTAACCTAATTCATTCAGAAACACTGACTGATTCAGGAAGGCTGTGTATTGCTCTGTAGATGCGATAATTAATTATGCTTTGTCATGTTGTGAAATAGTTTCATGTGAGTAACAAAAAATTTACAAAATGTTATATAAAAACAATATTATTCACAGTTGTACCATCTGTGTTACTGTGGATTTTATTGGAATGCTGTATTGACCATTCAGAAGAAATGACTGGACACCAGAACTATTATTTCTATATATTTTAAAAATCATTATTATATGTATAATTGAGATTATGTGGGTGATCGTTGAGAGCAGCACATAAGTGTTGAGTGACAATGTGTAGTTTTTTTTTTTTTAATTACTATTTATATATACTGTCATAGGTTTTTTATTGTTTTGAATAAGCTTTTTTTATACTTTCCAGTTGTATCTTAATTTGTGTAAGATTTTGTAATTGTGCTTTCTTGTTTTGTTCTCGCCACGATTATAAGAGTTATACTCATCCATATCATTTTTAATGATTAAAACAAATGACTATAGCTCTTTGTCTGAAAATGAAGAATGGTTTTGGTTTCAGAAAGCTATATCTGTTCCCAGATGATCTCATGATCTAAATTTGACTTTTCTTTTTTCAGATTATCTCATGAATCATGTATGCAACACAGCAGTATGACAGTCCACCGCAGTACAGTCCACACTACATTGCTCCATCAAATATGTACACATCCAGAAGTTTCTACTCTCAAAGAAGCAAGTATGGCTTATACTCTTCAGTGCCCGATGCCCCTCAAACGGAGGGAACCCCTCAGCACTTCTACAGATGGTTCTCACCGCCTGGCATCGTGAAAACGATGGAGGGACTGACTGCTCTGCTCTGTTTTGTTATTTTTGCCTGTGTTGCTTCCACTTTAGTTTGGGATATGCACGGCTATGAGGGCAGCATCGGGGCCTATGTTGCTGGATCTGGGGGCTATGGGATGGGGTCTGGGTACTATGGAGGAACCTACGGCTATCAGAGCTCTTATATGACACCCTACTCAGCAAAATCAGCCATGATCTCAATGGCAGCCCTTAATTTCGTAGTATCTTTGGCCATCCTAGTGGTTAGTTTCTCAAAGACATGGTGTGTGCATGGAAAAACGTTTTACTTGACAGTTTTAGTGGTGAATGTGGTTCTGGCGATTCTACAGTGTATTATAGACATCATATTTGTCATTGGGGTGAATCCCATGGCCCAGAGTTCACAAAGCATCTTGTACAACCCCATCCTGATGATGTGCCAGACCTCGTTAGGGACTCCCAGCATCAGCGCTGGAGTTGGAACAGGCTTCCCGGGTGCATATCCATCCTTCAATCGATATCTCTATCACTACTGCTTCATGGATCCTGAGGAGGTCAGTATGGCAAGACATACACTCTTAAAAATAAAGGATCTTTATTTGCATGAGTGGTTCCATGAAGAACCTTTAACATCAATAGAACCTTTCCATTGCACAAATTGTTCTGTTTAGTGGAAAAAGGCACTTAAGGTTATTATAATGTGCTTCAGACTAAAAAAAAACGTGACTGAAAGTTTCTTTGGGGAATCGCTGTGAAAACCTCCTTTTGGAACCTTTATTTCTAAGAGTGTAATTCTCACTTCTTATTGCTCTGTACCTATAGTTTCACTGTAACATTTATATTTTATATAAGTGTTTTCTTATCATTTTAGGCTGTGGCTCTGGTATGTGGGCTGTTTGTCATGATTGCCCTGGTTGTTGCAGCCTATTTTGCCTATAAGACTCGAAGCAAAATATGGCGTCATGGCAAACCTAATATCTACTGGGAGGAACCACCTATCCTCAGAACAGACAGGAGCCAGAATTCACAAATCTGGGTGAGTTCATAAGTGGTGGTTCAGATTTATTTAGATCATTGCTATTGACATTTAAATTTTCCTGAATATACATGCTCAGCATGGACAAAGGCTACATTTACTTCAAAAGCATATATATAAACAGCAGTGACATTGTGAAATATTGTTACAATAAAAAAACTGTTTTCTAATATATTTTAAAAAGTCATTTATTCCTGTGTTGGCAAAGCTGAATTTTCAGCATCATTACTCCAGTCTTCAGTGTCACTTCAGAAATAAATCTAATATGCTGAATTGTTGCTCAAGAAACATTTCTTATGAAATGTTTTGCCCTCTCAGGGTGACACTGTAATTTGCTAGTCTCTACCATGGTAAGGCCTTGTTTAGATGTTGTACTGTAACAATAATTCATTGTATTTATCCATTTTGGAAATTGCAAATGCAGTTCTACAGAATCTATATCTTGTAGAAATATATAGATTTACCAAATGGTTCACTGATTAACCATTAAGATCAGTTGGATTAAATGATAGACAAACGTAATGAACTGGACAAGATGGGAGGGAAATTAAAAGTTTGATAATAATAGCATTATAAAAGGCAGTTACTGTGTTAAAATGTTTACATAGATAAAAAATTGTGTTGTGAAAAGTTTTTTTTTTGAGATGACGCAATTGAAATAGCTAAAAAGTTTGAAAAATGTTTTAAAATCCATTTTGATGATTTGTTGTGATATTAGTACTATATGATATTAGTTTTGAAAATATACAACTTGCTTCTGAAAACTGCACCAAAAAAAAAAAATACAACCTGAATTCTGGAAATGTTGGGACGTTTTTAAAATTTGAATAAAATGAAAACTAAAAGACTTTCAAATCACGTGAGTCAATATTTTATTCACAATCGAACAAAGAGAACATCAATGTTTAAATGGAGATATTTTACACTTTTATCCACTAAATGAGCTCATTTCAAATTTGATGCCTGCTACAGGTCTCAAAAAAGTTGGCATGGGGGCAACAAAGGACTGAAAAAGCAAGAAATTTTGAAAAGATTCAGCTGGGAGAACATCTAGCAACTACTTAAGTTAATTGACATCAGGTCTGTAACATGATTAGCTATAAATGGGATTTCTTAGAGAGGCAGAGTCTCTCAGAAGTAAAGATGGGCAGAGGATCTCCAATCTGGGAAAGAGTGCGTAAAAAGATTGTGGAATACTTTAAAAACAATGTTCCTCAACTTCAAATTGCAAAGGCTTTGCAAATCTCATCATCTACAGTGCATAACATCATCAAAAGATTCAGAGAAATCTGAGCGTAAGGGACAAGGCCGAAGACCTTTGTTGGATGCCTGTGGTCTTCGGGCCCTCAGACGACACTGCATCACTCATCAGCATGATTCTATCATTGACATTACTAAATGGGCCCAGGAATACTTCCAGAAACCACTGTCAGTATACACAATCCGCCGTGCCATCTAAAGCTCTATCATGCAAAAAGGAAGCCATATGTGAAGATGGTCCAGAAGCGCCATTGTGTCACGTGGGTCAAGGCTCATTTAAAATGGACTGTTTCAAAGTGGAAAAGTGTTCTATGGTCAGACGAGTCCAAATTTGACATTCTTGTTGGAAATCACGGACGCCGTGTCCTCCGGGCTAAAGAGGAGGGAGACCTTCCAGCGTGTCATCAGCGTTCAGTTCAATAGCCAGCATCTCTGATGGTATGGGGGTGCATAAGTGCATACGGTATGGGCAGCTTGCATGTTTTGGAAGGCACTGAAAGAATGCTGAAAGGTATATAAAGGTTTTAGAGCAACATATGCTCCCCTCCAGACGACATGTATTTCATCAAGACACTGCAAAACCACATACTGCAGCTATTACAACAGCATGGCTTCGTAGTAGAAGAGTCCGGGTGCTGAATTGGCCTGCCTGCAGTCCAGATCTTTCACCTATAGAGAAGATTTGGCACATCATTAAACGAAAAATACATCAAAGACGACCACAAACTGGAAACCTATATCAGGCAAGAATGGGACCAAATTCCAACACCAAAACTCCAGAAACTCATAACCTCGATGCCCAGACGTCTTCAAACTGTTTTGAAAAGAAGAGGAGATGCGACATCATGGTAAACATGCCCCCGTCCCAACTATTTTGAGACCTGTAGCAGGCATCAAATTTGAAATGAGCTCATTTTGTGCATAAAATTGTAAAATTTCTTAGTTTAAACATTTGTTGTTATCTATGTTCTACTGTGAATAAAATATTGGCTCATGTGATTTGAAATTCTTTTAGTTTTCATTTTATTCAAATTTTAAAAACTTCCCAACATTTCCGGAATTCGGGTTGTAAAAAACTATTACCAGTGTTGAAAACAGTTGAGCTGCTTAATTATTTCTAATTTAAATAATTAGGGATTTTTTTTATTATTATTTTGACTGTGGCAATATGTTTTGCGGAGGTTTTGCAAAATGAAACTAGGGGCCACATTATTTACATATAGTGTAACCTAAACCTGCGACACCAGTGCTGTACAGTGAAATAAGTCATATGATCAGAATTGCCTTTGTGTTAATCATTCATCGATTTACAATGATTGTGAAGTGAATGGCTCACTTCATAATGACCGATACTGAATAAAGGTCAGTTAACAGTCTGAGCCCTCTTGACAGTCAGATAACTTGCGTTTCAGTTATTATATAGGTGATGCATCATGTTATTTTTATAGATAAAGATAACAGCTTGTGCAATTACTGATATTTTCATCCAAATGTACATTTGCTTTAGCTGTCTCTGCTTATTGCAGCTTGTAAACAATAGCTTCTGGTGTAATTATTATAAAAAATAGCTATAGTATACTAACTCAACAAAATAACAGCACAGTTTTATTTATTAGGCTTTAAAACTCACCTTTTGCTCTTTGAGTAGTTTATATTATTTGGTTCGCTGTGAGGTGAGACTTCAAAATGGGTCGTTCTGAATTCTGGGACTATGCAGTGACTTTCCTGGAAGTGACCTCAGATGTTGTTTGTCATTAAGACAATACACAGGCATTTTTGCACAGCCAGTGCCATGTGCAGCTCTCATCAAGTGTGCTTCCTGTAAGCTGAAGTAATTACGCTTCATTGGAGGAAGTGATGCATGTGCACGAGGGTGGGATAATTGTGTTGTGATGGATTTACAGTGTCTTGGTGTATTGTGTCATATAAAACTTCTCAAGTGGTCTCTTAAGATACAGTATTGTTCAGAGAAATCTGTGATGGTATCTCTGATTGTCCTCCGGTCTGATCTAGTTTCCCATCAGGTCATAGCTTTAGTGTCAGACTTAAATTGATTCATTGCATGTTGTTCTGTGGTTTTTCCGGCTCCATTAAAACTTGTACACGGTCTGTTCCAGCGAAGCACTCAATACACCCCCACTGTGGTTTTATCAGAGAAGGCTTCCCCTCATCTGAAAGCAGAGAACAGCTTCACCTCCTACACTGAGGGAACAGTGAGCGTCTACAGCGAGGGTGCATACAAAAGCAATGTGTGAGTGCGGCCCGCCTTTCTGACCATGTTCAGGACAAGAAATTCTTACAAGTACCAATGCACACTAGCCTCTTCTTTGCACTTTGTTTTAAAGGTATTCTGAGAACGCGAATGCTTGCTCCCCAGAGCCGCTGTACCAGAGTCGGTGGATGAGCTCCAACACTGTGGAGGAGGTTGAAGTGCAGAGCAGCTCGGTGCAGGAGAAACCTGAAACGCACGAGGTTGAGGATGTGCTCTGTGAGACGGGCTACACCACTGGTGGAGATTCGGCCATTGAATTAGACACATATGAGTTGGAGAAGTGAGTTTCAATCATGAATACTTCTTATCCTTAACATAATGCACACAGTTTTGCTCAATCTCATGTTAAGCTTGAGTACCTATAGAGTAGTATTGCATCCTTCATATCTCCGAAGAGTCTTTAATTGTATCATATTTATAAAAGAAAGATACAGCTTTATGATTCTCTCCGAGGCGCGCCGTGGGCGGAGCTAATGAGTCACGAGTACTTGTGTGCCGATTGCCAACAAAACAGAAATTCGATGCTGTTTTACTTACCTTCTGCAGTTCCGAATCATGACCAGGATCTTTTATTGCTGGGACTGCTCCATCTTTCAGTATCAAACAAATTGCAAATCCAGCGTCGAACTGGGCCTTGTAGCGTATGGACGAATCAGACACACATTTAGTCATTATATTTAATGAATAATTCAGGAAACCCTCTCATTCCACACACAAATTGTGAGGGT
>JAFVLL020036927.1:0-11315 GCA_021397915.2 Tor tambroides | reverse complement strand
ATTACTGTCAGCCGATATAAATAATTGTAATTAATCATAATTAATTGTAATTATTTATATACAATTCCCTTTTAAGCTAATTCGCTACAGCCTTGTTTATAAAACATTCGTCACCGAAATGACGGGAACAAACAAACACACTTGCGAAACTGGAAAAACAAACTGCAGCCACTGTTCACGTAACGCTGGGTTCTTTGGGAAGCTGAACAAGGTTATCTTTCCCTCACAACCAAAAACACACTTTGTTGGAGAAATTCTTCTCGAGTAAGTCCTGTGACGATGTTGATGGGCGTACTCTTGCTCTCGCTCTGGGGTGCGTTTCCCAAAAGCATCGTTAGCTAACTATGGTCTTTAGTTCCATTGAACTCTATTGGTAACGACGGAACTTGCTACCATAGTTCCTTTTGGGAAACACACCCCTGGTTGACGTGTGCATGCACTCTTCCGGGAGAAGTGCCCATACAAGGAATTCTGCCTTTTATGACGTCAACTTAAAAAGTGTATTTGGCACAGAAATACTCCGTCATACGTCCAAATCATTTTTGAAACTTGTTGGCGATGTTTAGCATGAGAATCCAACTCTTTAACAGTGCAACTAATTTAGAATCCCTTCCCTTTAATGCTGTGCTGTTTAAGTGAGCTGATTCAGTTAAGAACTTCTTTTTCTATTACTGTTCTAATAGCAGATTGTTTTGCAGGGTAGTTACTTGTTTTTTTCCTTCTACAGCTCTCATTCAGAAATTACAACCGATGAAGAGCGCAGACAGTACAAGAAACAGTTTGATAGCTCCCTCACTGAATACAAGCACCTCTGTGCAGAAATGGATGATATCAATGATCAAATGAATGAACTGAGCCGAGAACTGGACACCCTCCATGAGGAATCCACCAAGTTCCAGGTAGGCATCCAAAACCAATAAAGTAAAATAATAAAGTTAAGAAAGTTTATCAGACATCAATTACAATGTTCATTTTATATGATATAAACACAAATATATTGTATCACAGGCTGTAGCTGATGAATATAATCGACTCAAGGATCTGAAGCGGGTAAGAAAAAATTCTTGATGGAGATTGATTTTTGTCCATCAGTATTAGGAGACTGATTGGCCCTAATGGTCTAAATCAGTCATTACAGCCATTTCTTATTTTTGTCTGTCAATCCCTAATGCCCATTTCCTTTCTCTAGTCTCCAGAATACCAGGCTAAGAAGCTCCGGTGTAAAAAACTGAGACAGGAGCTGTGTCATATCAAACAACTGGTGAAAAATTATGACAGAATCTTTGCAAGGAGAGAGAAGACTAATATTGCTGATCACCAGGATTTCTTTGTCTAAAACTGTACACATGAATGCATACACTGTATACGGCTAGACTTTTACAAGCTGTGCTGAGTGAGTTGTGCCTGTAAAGTTGCATAAATATTCGATTTTCCTGTAAAATGATCTCTTTACAATTTGTATATAAAACTCCTAAAGAAAAGTTTCCTTTGTAATTTGATAGGTAACTGACAAACAAGCACACAATTAAATGTATGATACTTTTGTTTAATCAAGCTGTCATACACAAGTATTTAAAAAGACAAAGATATTAAAATGAAAACTGTACATGTTGCCGTTTTGATGCATTTATGTATATTAGACCGCCTGATACGTTTCGAGGCCTAAATATGAGGTAATATTAGTCATTCACATGTATGATAAGGCTAGAAAACATACATCTCACAACAAGAGCCAAATACAACATGCTGTCACCTGTGAAACGCCACACCAGAGCACTGCTCCACGAAAGACAAAACAGGCAATGCCAGTTTCTTACTGACAGATAACAAACAGATAGATCCAATCACTCCTCTTTAGTGTAAAGTGAGCAGCTCAAGTGTGCTGATAAATGTAAAAACTGACCCAGCCGTGAATGACTGAAAGTCTGTTTGAGTCTCAACAGACTATAGAGGTATTTCTTTTGGTCAACATACATAATGTGACTTTAAAACCAGTTTAGCATTAACTGGTAAGTGAGGAAAAAAAGAATAGCAGAAAAGCAGAATAGAAACCAGTAGAATGTCGATGAAAAACTTACATGAAGAAAGTTCACTGATTTTTCATCTGGAAAAAAAAGCATGACTACTTCATTTGTCATCTATCTCAAATTCAGTGTGCATTAAAAATGAATCATTCGTGAAGAGACAAGTCTGTACCTTAACTCAAAGTACAAATACAGCCCGCAATTCATTTGTCAAATGGTGGTCACAAAACATGATCCATTAGCTTTTGCAAATTTCAATCTCTCCTCATAGAAATGCATTAGCATTAATAGGGAAAAAGAGCTAAAAATACAAGCCAAGTAGTTATCATTGGCAAAACAAATGCCTAAGTCCCAATTCTGACAGTTTAAGTTTGGTTTGTTTGGGTTTTTGGATGTCATCATGTCTACTTCCTGCTCCTTCAGGCTTTCTGGTACACAAGGACAGGGCAGAGCAGAATATGAAGGGTACTTGATTTCCTGCTGCCTCCAGGGACAGTCCAAAGTGACTTTCATGTTTACACCCAACTGACAGAGCTTGTTGTTTAGGGTTTTAACCAATTTCCACTTAATAACTCGCTATGAAACTGTACCTAACTGTACCTTTGGCTAGCAGATAACCAATATTTCTTAAGTCATTTTTTAAGAATGCTTCTGAGCCTCATAAAACAGTTCACACAGAGCACAGATCAAGCCTTCTGCCATGTACCACTGAATCCACCATTCCCACAGCATAACCCTGTTGCATTAGGTGGTCCGGTGAACATCAGATGTGAATGTGTGGTTGAAAAAACAAAATCACACCAAGATCATTTGCAGTTCAGACTGGTTTCGTGGTCACATCTGATAATGGTTATTGTCCGGGTGCATACGGCCAACTGATGGAGCTGCCAGACAGCTGCATGTCACGGATGAGCGTCTCGATGGGCGTTTTGCCCACCAGGCGCATGAAGAAGAGCTGAGAGATGAGGTCGGCGGGCACGGCCCTCAGAGCCGGCAGTCGCAGTAGGAGCCGTCCGAAGCGCTGGGGCTGCCCGGGGTACTGCATGCGCTCATACTCGGTCAGGGCCACCTGAGCTTTTTCCTGCAAGCTTTCCACATGCGCCGGGTCTGTTAGCCCACATGCATCTAAACATAAAGAACACCAGATATTCAGGTATGTAACTAGACTCCCTCTAACTCAACTGGTAAAGCATGATGCTAGCAAGGACAAGGTCATGGTAGAGCTCAACAATAAGGATGGCCCACTGGCCCGAGTCAAGTTGCCAATAAGTCACTCATTTCCAATGGAAAGTAGTATGAAAGGTAAATGGAGTTATGTGGAATTTTCAGATCTGATTTGAGTTTTGGATACGTTGAAAGAATCAAATCTAATCAAAACTAGGATTGTGAGGTGAGAACTACAATCTTTGGACTAAACAATTAATCTTTAAATACTATTTCTGTAAAATGTGTGGTAATGAATAATTATGGTAACACGCTATTATGATAGTCCACTCCAACATTCTCCTAACTATAAGTAACTTTGTCAACTACCAGTCATCAACACGCATTCTACTGACTAGTAACTACTTCTATTAATAATCTAATTAAAGTTAGTTGACATGTTACAAAATTATCAATATAAAGTGTAAACCATATTTATGTCCCAAGTAATTATAATTATTACATAATAATTTACATTCATTAGCCCTAGAAAACAACCTTCTATGTTTTTCTTTTAAACTTTTTGCTGGTCATTTATTTTATGTGGGTATATTCATACATGTACTGTTCATTTATTTAACCATAGTGAATAAACGGAAGGTGACGGCTGCTTCACAGCCAATTTGAAGGTTCAGTGCATCTGCCTCTTAGGGACAAAATATGAAAAAAGTATGTGAATGTCAGAGATAGTGGAAAGTTGGCGTCGCTGCATGAGTTTGAGGTCAGCTGATGGCCAGTCCTGCACTGTCATTTGTTATTACGCCTTCATAACTTAAACATTTAGTTGCAACTTGTCACCAAAATAAAATTATCTAGCAAGTTTTGTAGAAATTGCAAGAATGCTTTACAAATTAAATACAAACTAATTAGTAATGCTTAGCCATGTATGCCAGCACTTCAAGAGTTTAAAAATAATGGCTTTACATTATGACGGTATCATTTCCAGTAATAACTTATTACAACAAATTTTTTCTTTGTAAAATAAACACAAATAAATAAGTTTGAATGATTTTTAAAATGTATACGTTTTCAAATATAAATTATAAATTAAACATTAGATATTTAATGATGATGATGATGATTATATTTAATGTTTACATACAAATTATGTAATAAACCTAAATTCTGACCAATCTGTGGTTGGACTAAGAAAAACAAATGTATTGAAAAAAAACAAAAAACATCGAGCCCTGCATAGGTTCAATTCCCTGGGAACATACATACTGAAAATGTTTGAATGCACATTGAGTCATTTGGATACAAGTGCTAAATGAATAAATGTAAACTCAAACTAAAAATGTGATGCTACAGGACAGAATATCTGCATACTGAAGGTATTTAATCTATAATTTGCCTTATTCTTAACGACATGTTAGGTATAAAGGTGCCTCACAATGCACGGAAAAAGATTTTGTCTTCTCCAGTAGAGGGTGCTAGCATTATGCTAGAAATTTGACTGCCAGCACAATACTCACTATTCTCTACCATTCTGTATAGAGTACAAATATATTACATCGTCTTTGATCCGATTATGTTTGGTTAAATGCAGTTTAATCAGAGTAATGTGTCTGGCGCACCTGGTGAGAAAAGCGCAATGGCCTTCAGACAGCTGTACTCTGCTGAATCCACTTGCAGGCGGGTCAGTTTCTCCACTTGGTCCTGGAAGACGCGCACCTGGTCCATGAAGGACACCACCCTCTCGGCAGACATGGGAGAGGAGTGAAAGCCTGCGGCGGCGAGCAGTGGGGCCATCTGCAGGGGCAGGGCAGATTGGGCTGCGTTAAGAATAAACAGTTCGCTCCAGCTGAGCCGCAGCAAGGCCACCTGCTCAGATACAGGCAGCTCAGGGAAGTAAGGAATGTTTCGGGCCCATTCGATGATGCTAAACAGGAGTCTGGCGGCTAGCTCGCAGATGCTGTCGATGCCCATGGATCCTCCGCCCCCCTGCATCTGCTGGTTGTACTGATGGCTGTAGCGGCTGTTAGGGTAAGGCTCTGCCCGCAAGAGCTGAGAGATGAGCTCAGACACCGGCTGCCCGTTGTAGAACTCGCTCACGCCGCTGCCGGCATTACCGCCCACTGGAGTCGTGGATGGGCTGAGGCTTGAATGCGAAGGTGGGATGCGTCCACGCTGAACTGCTAAACGGGGAAAGGGAAGAGAGAAGGGGAGAGTCGTGATGGAGTTGAAACTTGATAGATGACCAAATTTCAACACTCCTTTCTTTTGCTAACGTGCAACATCTGGCAGATAGTCAGAGCACTGACCTAAGGGATTAGAAACATCTAATTCCTGATTACACAAGCACTCAAAAAATGAAAAAGGAACCTGCAAATACTGTTCTAGTCGAACATTCAGAGACTTTGTAAATGAGGAATGAAAATATTCAATAGGAAGCTAAACACTAATCATCACTCGGTTTTAAAAGCAAAACTGTTGAGGAAACAGTGAAATATATAGGTCATCACGCCTAATGTAAGTTTCATCATGTGCACTGGCAATTGTGGTAAACAAACACCATCTGGGTCGGCTTAAAATAAAACACAGCTCTTAGACTCTCGTCACTCTATCAAATATAAAACAGTGATCTCTACAGCTTTCTGCTTTAGCAAGCCATTACTTTTGTTAGCCTGCTTCAAACCAGTAACCTGTGAGTTTTTTTTAACCAAGTCCTGTTGGTTATAACCAGGAATAACCTGTTTCTAAGAGTCATGTTTGTGAATTGGACTACACTGATTACCCTGTATGCATGTTTTTGGATGCAGTCAGTGAAAACAATGCAGTAAAACAAAAACTAATTATTGTCTTTGTGTAATTTTGTGGTACCCAGTCACATTCAGTTCAGACAGCCAACTCACAATTTGGGTAAAATATAATTTCTTTCCCATGATGCTGTAGATTCAGTAGTTTTCAACATTGCTAATAGTAAGAAATGTTTCTTGAGCAGCAAATCAGCATATTACAATGATTTCTGAAGGATCATGTGACAGACTGGAGCAATGGCTGCTTTGCTGTCACAGGAATAAATTATATTTGAAAACATTCAAACAGAAAATAATTTTTAAATTGCAACAATATTTCACAATAATACTGCATATTCACTGTTTTTTTTTTTGGATCAAATAAATGTAATTCCGGTGAGCATAATCAAAAAACATTTAAAAAATCTTAACCCCAAACTTTTGAATGGTAGTGTATGCTTGAAAATGTGTCCTAAATATGTCCATGAGAGACACAGCCCCTTTGCTTATTATATATTCTATGACATGTTGACAAATCAGTAGATCAGTTGACTGAGTCTGTGTGCATTAAACAATGACAGAAAGCCATTCCGACTGATTTGATAAGAGGGATAGACAGTTACCTTCTTTGCGCATTCCCACTCGGAAACACTTCTTTAAACGGCAGTACTGACACTGGTTGCGATGATGTTGGTCAATCTGGCAGTCTCGGTTTGATCTGAAAGGCACCAAAAACAATGGCTTAATGGTGAGACTGAAATTAACATGCTGAGAACATCAACTAACACGCGCAGCTAAAGCCTGGAATACACTACGCGATTTTTGCCCCGATTTTCCCAGCTTTTACAGTCTGAACAAGTTGACGCTAGTTGAGGAAAGTCAGAGCCAGTCTGCAGATCACAGCTGACAGATTCCACAGAAAATCACGTAGTGTATGATGGTCACAGACTCCGATTTTTTAGCTTCAGACTTTGATTCTATCCAGTCGGAGGATATCAAACATGTTTGATATTTTCAGCCGATTTTAGAACACATTTGTCCGTACGTCTTCACAGCAGCCGAAAGGCACATTTCTGCGTGAGTTTGTTGTGATCGGAACAACTTTGAAGTCTGGTAGTGTATGATCCTCGGTCGTGTAGTGTATGATGCCCAGTTTTTCTTTGTCACTATTTATAAGTGTATGATGCCTATTGTTTTAAAAATCTGTTCAGATTTTAAAAGTCGTGTAGTGTATTCCAGGCTTAACACATCGCCGACTTTGCCTCCATTACCTGCAAGTATAGTTAAGGTTTCGTCGGACACTCCTTTTGAAGAAGCTCTTGCAGCCCTCACAAGTAAACACGCCGTAGTGTTTCCCACTGGACTTGTCACCGCAGACCACACAGTCCACCACACAACTTTTATCATCCTCCCCGGCCTCCATGTCGCTGCCGCCTCCTTGCGGTGACCCATCGTCCTCATCTCCCCTCAGGTACCCCTTGTCACCAAGTCCATTAGTCTCCCCATTGGGATCTCCCCACCCCCCTCTCACCATGGCCATCGCTTAGTTCTCAGCACAACCGAGGAGGAAATATACTCCCAAACGTGCTGTCGGCACAGACAGTTTCAGTTGACCCCTTTTTTTGACAGCTGTGTGTTCTAAAATGAGAAGATATGAAGACCTCTATATCTGGTAATTGTCCACAGCTTCGTCTCACACATTTAGGCTCAGACACGAGTCATGAGTCTGAATCAGTCAACTTTGGTCTTCGGAAAGTGGGCTGTGCATGTTGTTTTGCATCCTTGACTGACCATATTCACTTTTTGCTCCAGCTTCTTTAATCACCCCTCGAATAATGTGTCGTTTAGATGTCAGTTTCCAATCTAGATGTCAGCCTGTGAAAGAAAATAAAGTTACTAAAAACCAAAATAACAGACACAGTCCAAGGTTTCTACTCTTTCTGACTACAGGATTTCAGTCTTTTGTGATTCCTGAATTATTTAAATGTACATAGCTCTAAAAAAGTTATTTCTAGCCTAATAAGCACTTAATAATTAATGGAACAAAACTAATAACATATTATGTCAACCTATATAAATTTCCATGACTTTTCCTGGTATGGATAATTCTTTATTTACTAAGAGAGCAGGGACCCTGACAGTTTTAACAAGTTTTACTCTACATACTGTGGCCTTTACAGTATGTATATAATGTATCAATTATTCATATATTTAAAATTATTTTTAGACAATTTCACTGGAGCGTAGTAGCCAGAGATTACCAAAGATTTTTACTAAAATGTCTAACCCTTCGAAATTCCTTGTCGAGGTCCAGTAATAAGGAACAAAACAGAAACACACCCACTCACACTGATATTTCAAAATATAAACGTATTAAAGCATAAAATAACAAGCGATAATCACATACTAATCAGAACATCTCGGTATAAAAAGCAGCGCCTTCCTACACTATACTGATTGTTCAAGGAAGTGCTGCGCTTGTTTGTTGTGAAATGAGGGCAGACTTTTGGAGTCCCTCTAACAGTTACTGTGGCGCTGACTGAAAACGGCCGAATCAAAAACGTAGAGGGTGAAACCATAACGGAAGCTCGTGTTAATGGTTTTGCCGTGATCCGGAGCTAAACGTCCCCTTTCTTGTTTTTTATGAGCGCCAGTAACAGACATGCGGCCTAACCTCCAGCGATCCTCGGGCAGGGGGAGGGGTGGAGCCATAGCTTTAGCTACATACCTCACTCCTGACTTCGGCGAACACTCTATATATTCTTGCTTACCTTTGACGCTCCGAATGATAAGCTAGCGTACCGATAACGGCGGCGAAACCCCGGGAGTGCTTCCATATCCCTACCTGCTTTTGGAAGTGCAAAAGTCGCGCTGGCTTGAAGAGGACAAGAGATAGCGCGAGCCAATGTCCAGTACAGCGCGCGCGCCGCGTGCCTGTGAGGGAGTGTGTGTGAGGGGGGTGCGGAGGGATTTGACACAGCTATTCAAGCCCACGGTTGCCATGGTATCTCCTGCCTTATATGGGCAAAGAAGTCAAAGAGCAGCTCTGCTGGGCACACAAAAAAAGAATGTGGTGTTTTGCTCCTGAGAGATCAGTGACCTCAGGCGTGCTTCAAAGGACTGCAAATATGCCTACAGGACGCCAAACTAGTAAATACCATTTAGTCTGGAGCCACGCAAAGGCTAGGTTTATAATGCTCTATAATATTATTAATAATTTTAAATCAGGCAAAACATTTATGAAGGAAGTATTTAAACTAGCCAGTATCATTTTAATGTTACTAGTAGGCTATTTTTAACTTCTAGTCAGTCATACTAGCAGTGACTAGTATCTTTTTTAATTTTCATGAGTACTGATTTATTAAATACTAGGGTAATACTTATTACAGTATTCTATCTACTCCAACTTTACCGGTGCTTATATTAGTGTCTGTTTATAAGAGGCTATATAATATCTTTCCCAGGAGTTAACAGAAACATCTCTTATCTCACTAGTTACAAATGCCTTTTTACTAATGACTTAGAATGGTTACTTTATACTTCAATTAAAGATTTACTAGTAATATTAAAAATGCCACAGTAGTGTCTAATGGGTACTAATATTAGTGCTGGGTAGATAGTCTGTTACTGATTCCAAATTACATGACAAAAATTGTAGTTAGTAACATAATCCATTACATTACACATTAATCTAATGAGACTACTTTTTGATTACTTTTGATCTAACTTGTTTATCACATTGATTTAAATGAGAAAATCTCATTGATATACAGTACAAAGAGAAAGAAAATGTATTCTATTCATTTTTATTAACAGCTTGATGTGCATTAAACATTATATTACATCAAGGTTTCCCAAACTGTAATTTGTGAAGGGACTGCGGGGGGGGTTAGTGAGTTTAATGAAAAACAAATAACTAATTAAATCCTAAAAATGTCAAATTAAAATAAATTATTTTAAAATAACAGTGATCAAAATAAACCACACACTAAAAAAGCCAAGAAAACAATTAAAATTTAAATAATGTTGTAAATCCAGTGGTCAAATGCCAGTTGACTAGTGACTGGTCTTTTTGTGAATGTCCACAAAACTTGAAGACTTTCTGAGTGTATATAAGCAGTAGGCTATTTTAGAAAAGAAAAATGTAAAAGATGAAAAAGAATAATTAGTGAGAATCAATAAATTATGAATAATTTATTGCCATTATGTGAATATGTAATCATGTAATCAATAAAAAAGTAACTGTAGTCTGATTACGAGTATTCTAAAATGTAATATAATCTAATTACAATCTAATTAATTAGTTTTTGGAATCTGATTACATAATCCAGATTACATGTAATCAGTTACTACCCAGCACCGACTAATATAATATAAATAGGATTAGAAATTAGTAGTACCTAAATGAATATAGATACCAGTAAAGCTAGAAAATAGGTACCAACCTATATACATGAGTTGGAAGTGACTAGTTGATATCTGAACTACAGATCCCAAATGGAATTCAATGCAATTTGTTTTCAGTTACAATGGATTAGTTACTTGTCTGTTCTGAAGTAACATTAAAATTGATACTAGACACTACGAGATTACTTACTAGTATTAAAAACATACTGGTAATGTAAAATTAGACAGTAGTTTTAAGGAAACATTAAAATGCCCAGAGATGCTTTATGATCAAAGTGTTAAAAGTGTACAAATCATGTTAATGGCAGTTACCAGAAGAGGTTTGAGTAATAACCCGAGAATATATATATACAGGTGAGGTAAAGCTTGAATTCAATCCAGATTTACGTGGCAAGAGGTCAGAGGGTAGGAAAGGTATAATTTTGTGTAATAATAATATTTTGTGCAATTACCCAACAATGCAGGTGAGCTTTATAAGGTCACCGGTTCAGCCAAAGATTTTGGTTCAGCATTGTTTCCTGTATGAAAAGGAATGTAGAGTTTCTTTAATTTACTTTTTTTTTTTAATTACTTTCAAACAATGAAACACCATCCAGGCTGTACATCTTCTTGTTGATCCAGGAGACAGCTGTCTCTTGTTTTGAGATTTAGTTCTTGGCCACCAGTTCACATAATTATTCAAAGGTCACACTCAAGAGAAAAACATTGCATTTACTGCCCTGACTCAACCTCTGCTTCCTTCTCAACCGTTTCTGTGAAATCATATTCTTAGAAACAACAGAAACAAAAGCATACTTTGGTTTCTCAACGAAACCAGAAGCAAACTTATTTGGCATCATCAATTTACATCAGCTCTTTTTCAAGATCTGGTCATTTTGAGTCATTTCTTAGCAGCATGTAAAGTCTTCTCCTCAAGCCCCACCCCCACCCCCACCCCAGCCCA
>JAFVLL020036925.1:0-26349 GCA_021397915.2 Tor tambroides | reverse complement strand
AACATTTCTGTCACAGTTTCTAGAGTGGAACACAAAAAAGTACTTGGTTACACAGTATGATGGTAACCAAAACAGTCTCGGTAACCAAAGATTTCCGTTGTATGGACAAAAAGCATATTTCTATTTCTCAAAATATCTTGTTAAGGGTGTGAAAAGGGTGTGCAAGTGATGACAGAATTTTCATTTTTGAGCAAACTATCCCTCTGAAAGAGCTTAAAAGGCTTTTCTTTTTGTCACGATATCATGTTCTTCCATTTTAGTTTAGCCAAACAATTTATCCGTCTAAATATTTGTGAAGTTTCCCAGCTTGCTGATAAAAAGAGCTGTTTGTTTTGATGATGCTCTGTCCGTCAGTAAGCGTATCATCTCCGCCGGCAGTGTTTACTGTCCATTATGTCCGAGCAAACACAGCCGCCGTTGATCTTGTGTGCTCTCCACACAACCTGTCTCCTCCGAGTCTGGATCATAAAAGTGCATTCAAAGCTTTGAAATGCCTCCGCTCTCTCAAGCCCCAGACACTTGCTGCATAACTCAGCTGTGTGGAAGCATTTCAACCCCCTCCGCCCGCCCTTGCGGCTGCCCCGGCCCTGCTCCCCACATTCAGGCATCTCTCTTGACTTCTCCAGCCCTTTGTTTCCTCAGGGGATGGATGCAGCAGGCGGGGAGGGTGTGAGCTGTTCGATCAATAGCCGCTCCATCTGTCGGGCCTGTGGCTGGGGCTCAGGGTGGAGGGTGGAGTTCGGCACCGTCTGTGGGGTGTATGCAGGGGGCTTGTCACCGGATTCTGCCTGAATGGAGGCTCAAGGGCTGCGGCGCTGGGGTGGGGCAGTGTCCCCCCCACCAGCCTCCGCTTTTGTGCCGTCTCCCTCCTTGGCACAGTGATAGCTGGTTGGCGTGTGTGTGTATGTATATATATATGTGTATATGTGTATATATATATGTGTATATGTGTATATATATATATATTTGTGTGTGTGAGTGATGAGAGGCGTCTATTGTGTTATTTCACAGGCTCCTGGGAGACAGGGTCACCTTGTCCCCCTCACAAACGGTGCCCTCTCTGGATATTTGGGCTGTGTTTTATATATGAGGGCCAGACACCCAGGCTCTGAGCACATCTATCTCTCATCTCACCCCTTTTCAGATTCCCCCTATTGAGAGAGAAAGTCTGGAACAGGGCTTTCAAAGGGGACATCTGAGATAGTTGCACAGTTGACATCATTCTTCCTGCGAGACACTGGAGAAGCTCTGGATCTGTCTGTGCAGCTGAAATCTCCATAAACTGTCCTTTTAGGACACTGAAGTCTGTATTTGTGTTTGGATTGTGAAAAAAAAACTGTGCTGGCCATTCAAGGCACAGTGGTTCTGTTAACATGAAATCAGAATTGGTTTCCCTGTTTGCTCTCCTAATAAATGCCTTTTATTTTGTACGGTTTAACTGAACATTATGCTGTTTGCTTTTAGAATCTTGAAACTATTTTCATTATTTTTGAAACTATTTTTAGGTTATAGGGCCTATAAGGCCATGAATAATATTATTTAACAATCACGTCAAGACATATTGGATAAAAGTACTATGATTTTATTCCTACTTTCTATTTAATTTAATTCAGTACTGCATCAAATTACATATGCTTGTTTGGGGTCAAGTTTAAAAAAATACTTTTATTCAAAAAGAGTGCATTAAATCAAAACTGACAGTTATAATTTTACAAAATATCTGTTTTTTTATGAATGCTGTTGTTTTAAACTTTGTATTCATCAGAAAATCTAGAAAGAAAAAAAAAAACATGATCAGAGTTTCCACAAAATATTTAAGCAGCACAGCTGTTTTTGACATTGGTAACAATGAGAAATGTTTCCAAATCAGCATATTTGAATGATTTATGAAGGATCATGTGAAACTGAAGACTGGAGTAATGATGCTGAAATTCCAGCTTTGCCATCACAGGAATAAATTAGTAATAAATAAAATAATATATTAAAGGTTTTACTGTATTTTTGACCAAGTAAATGCAGCCTTAGTGAGTATGAAAGACTTTCAAATACATTTTAATTAAAAAAAATCTTACAGACCCCAAACTTTGTATGTAACTTGGTACTGGTATTCCTGAAGAGGTTTTTGTTAAGACCAGCATATATCTGTGTGATTATGTGTGCCAAAACTTTGGCTGTTGTGAGAGCTGCTTTGCCTTGATCAGTGTACTATGACGAGGACTATGGTCCTTGGGAAGACTTCTCTCTGCTGTTATTTAGTGGCATTGGCTTCACATGAAGGATGTACTGCGGCCCCAACCTCTCTGGCTCAGGCTCTCTCATGGCCACTGATGCATTTTTTTCAGTGCTAAAAGACCCATGAAAACAAAGTGCTCAGATCTAAGCCTGTTTTTCCCCTAAAGTTACTATCAAATTGACAGAAAATACAAAATACTGTTCCAAGTGAGTGTTAGAAGGCTTCTCTTTTGCTCTCCTATCTGCTTGGTCATTTCTTTGATCCCGAATAGCTCACAGTTTGGGCTGACCGTTCTCCAAGGCTGTTAGCTGCTGCAGCAGCATCTTGTCACGTAAATCTGAATTAACTTCGGTTCAGCTGTCAAAGACCACACCGCTCCTAAAGGAGCCCTTTATTGCCTCGTATCTAATTGTGTGGCTCATTAAAGCCGCTAATCAAAGAGACTCACATATCCAGCAGCAAGGTTATGCGGTGCTAAACTCAGAGATGCTGAAATCTTTCAAACCAATAGCATGACAGCAACTCTGCAGCACTCCAAACTTTTTTGTCCTTGTAGTGTCTTGAAGAGAAATGTTCCAGAGGGACTTTAACCCTCCTTTGCCTTTCTTCCCAACCAGGTTCATAATCTATATAGGTGAATTTCACAAAAACATACCCAGGTCACATTTCACCCTCTGCTTTATTCTTTCCTAAAGCTTTTTAGCTCAAAAGATGTGTTTTCAATAATAATAATAATAATAATAATAATCATCATCATATGACTGCTATTATTATTGTTTTTGTTGTTGTTTATTGTTGTTTTCATGTGAACAGCATGAAAAATTAAATGGTGGGGATAAAAACATCCCGCAAACTCGCTCTGACGTCCCGATCTAAATCAAATTAGCGATACACGATCTGATTGGAGCGCTTCGAAACAGTGAATCATCTTGCGATGCAATGGTTTAACTGATTCAGAGTTTCAAAAAGCTCCATTGATACTACTTTGCTCGCTTTCTCTATATAATTTATTCGTTGTTTGAATAACCGTGGAAATGAAATCATTACAATTAATAGGCCTAACATACAATGTTTTTATTAAACTGTGATCACGTTAAATAAAGTTTCTGTCGTGTTAAAATATTTCATGACATGTCACCTATTATCTGGTACTTGCCTAAAAAGACAACCTCCGCCTATGGAGTTTTATACGCCTATAAAAAGTTTTCAAAAATGGTATGTAATGGATTGCTTTTAGAGTAGATTTGTTTTGTTTTTGTATATTTTAATTATGCAGTGTGTCCAGATTATGCCATTATTCTTGTTGCTGATTCTCATTACGTACTTATACAGGCGATTTTGCACTATATTATAGCGAAACAAACTCTGTGATAGTGTTTTTGATTGTGTGTAGACTTTAAGGCAATGCTTTATAGATGAACTAGGTTTAACCTGCAAAGTCCTTAGTATTAGGTAACTGCAGTTCTGCTTTGCCAGCACAGGCCAGCCCTGCTTTCTTGCTGGTGCTCCCAGAAGAGTCCTGGGTACCTTTGAGCCTCTGTGAGATTGGTGTAGAGAGGGTTGTGCTGGTCACAGAGGGCTTCATTTGCTCTTAATGGAAGCACTCACTGGGTATCTCCTCAAGCCAGCCCAGAGCTAATTTGAGACGAGGCGGATGGGTGTTTGCTGTCTCTGTGTGCTCTTCCCACCTCGCATGCTTTTATCACACTGTTTTAGTAGCCAAGGTTTGGCAGGGAGGGGGAGAGAGAGAGTGCAAAGGGACATCTGCCTTGTGTGTCTCCTGGGTTCTTCTCCTTTACTCTCAATTAAGAAGATTTAAACAGACAGTGTTTGTCTTTGTCCACACTAAAGAGGGAGCCTCAGCAGGTGTGTGTGTGTGTGTGTGTGTGTGTGTGTGTCCAAATAGACACGGCTCAAATCCTGTCTCCATCAGGCGGGGTTGGTTTGAGAGGCGGGAAGGCTTTCAGTGGGGAGAAAACTGCAGTGACAGCACAATGAATAAATTGAAAAAGGCTTGTGTAGTAAATTGTCTATCGCTGGTGACAAACGATCTGATAGAGCCATGGAGGCTGCAGACGCCACTGTCCCAGCAGAGCTGTGAATAACTGGCCTATCTACGCGCTGCTTAGCACACCGGCCTCACGCGCACGCTTAATAATTTATACCCTGTGAAATATCTCCCCCCCCTGCACAGATACGCCCGAGCGTTGGCAGGCGGTGGGGATGAGCTCTGGGAATGTCCCTTCTGTCTAATTTGGGGGACGGTTTCTCCCTCTCTTTTTTTGTTAAGAAATGCCCTTGATAAACATGTGCCCATGTAAGTTTCACTAAGGCCTATATTTAGGAATTAGAATGCCAGGAAGAGAAATTTTTTTTAGTTGTAATTCTAAAGAAATTCAACCGTCTGTCTTTTGCTCTATCGTTCTATCACTCTGTCTGTCTATTGATTGTTCTGTCTATTGCTCTATCATTCCATCACTCTATTTCTCTATCTGTTGCTCTGTCTGTGTCTTTCTGTCAGTTACTCTATCAATTCACTCTATTGCTCTATCGCTTCACTCTTTTTCTCTATCTGTCTGTCTGTCTTCTATTGTTCTGTCTGCCTATTGTTCTATCTCTCTATCACTATCGTTCTATCTATTGCTCTGTTAATAGCTCTCTCTCTCTCTCTCTTGTTCTATCTATATATCGTTCTATCAATCCTTCTATCCATTGCTCTGTTCTCTCTATCTCTCTGTCGCTCTATATTGTTCTATCACTCTATCATTCTATCTATTGCTCTGTTAATAGCTATCTGTCTATCGTTCTATCGTTCTATCTATCGTTCTATCTATCGTTCGCTCTGTTCTATCTATCTGTCTATTGTTCTATATTGTTCTATCACCGTGTCGTTCTATCTGTTGCTCTGTTAATAGCTCTATCTATCTGTCTGTCTAGCTATCTATCTATCTGGTGTCTATCTGGTGTCTATCTATCTGTCTATCTATCTATTTATCTATCTGGTGTCTATCTATTTCTTTCTTTCTTTCTTTCTTTCTTTCTTTCTTTTACTTATATTACTATATATTGTCTGTTCTACTGGTCATTCAACTTCTCACCTATAATTTTTTTTCCAAAACGTTGAAACTTCAAAACTTTAAATTTATTGAAATTCTAGTTACATTCAAAATAGCAGTTCTCCATCCTATGTGCTACCTCAATCAAATTTAGTTCAAACCGAATAATTAAATTGGAATTTAAAAGGCATTCTCAGTTCAGTTCTGAATGGCGCCCCAAACCTCCTGCCATTAAGTCGTTCATTTCTACACGGTTCATTTGCATAAGTGGAACTTTGAGTGGAACTTCGCTCAACTTTTTCACAACTCTGACTGAAAACGAATGACTTTCGGTGGCTTTGTCACTGCAAATCGCTGTCAGTGTGAAATGAAAAGCCCCTTTTATGCTGTTGTGGACATGATGAAACATCATACTCGCAGGCTTTTATAATTTCTTAGGCTAAATTTCTCACTTGTCATCTAAATCTCAGTTCAGACTGAAGGCTGTCAGAAATCTAGTCCATCCTCTGGAGGTGTCGTCTCGCTGTGAGGGGTCCCTTGAGCCCTGGAAACCAATTAAAATCTCTTGCTGTTGGGTCAGGTTGATTTAATGTGGCTGAACTTTTGGTTGGTTTGTTAGTTTGTATCCACGCTGTGTGTACGGACTTCTGAAGGTCTTCGATTTGCTTTTGTGTGTCTTGGCCTGTTTAATTTTTATTTTCTTAATAAACTGCGGTTTTTGAGGTCCCTTTTGGGCCCTGCAACCAATTATGCAAACTATAAAAAATTTAAGAGGGACAGTCTTTTATAATTTAATCCTAAAGTAATAGATTCTGTTAAATATGCATGAGCTTGGCTTTATAGATGAAACTGGAATTAATGTCTATCAGAGACCCGACCAGGAAGGCACAGAGGAAGGGAAAGAAAAGGAGACGGGGATATCTTATCATTATTCTAATAGGGTATGATTGCCGTGGACAGAGGCAGACTGTCTACGGCTAGACGGGATGGCCAGTTTAATCGTTGCGAGTATTGAGCACGTTTACCCAGGCTGGGCAAGCTGAGATCCTGAAAACTGATCCAGCCGTCCTCTGGTTCGATTGTCTCTGCATGTTTTTTTTTGTTTGTTTTTTTTCTTAGAAGGAAGGTTGTGTGGTTGAATAGGAGGGAGATGTGTTTTGAGCTCTGGTTTGTTTTTGGCAGGCTGTGTGACAGCTTAATGAGGAAGTTAAGGAGCGTGCATCGGAAGGTCAGGGACTGCCGATCAGAGAAGGAGTCGTATATCTCCACACAAAGTCTCCTCACCCGTATCCTGTACACTCAATCTGTCAATCTCTCGTCAGCTCCGCTTACCCCACCGTCAGGACACACGCTGTGCTTGCCATACAAACAGATCCTTTCTTGTGGTCTATTTATGGTAAATTCAAAGGCGCAACCAAAGAGAAACGCTTTTCAAGGTCTTCACAAACGTTCTAGACACGTGTGAATCGCCCTTTTGCCCTGTTATTTCCTATGTAAACTGTAAACCGAGATGCTCTGTTGTGGGCTTCCACGGTACAGTGGATGTAGCTAATTGCACGTTGAGATCTGGGCAGAGGAGAAGGTCAGTTGCCGGTCCTTAACTTCCACCCTGACACCGCCATTAATCCCACAGTGAGTCAGGCTCCGCTCTGCACTGCTTGCAGGGCAGATGTTTCATCTCAAGGAAGTCTGCGAGGAGAAATAAAGGAGCTTATGAAATATTAGATTATTGGCCGGCTGAAGTTTTGCCTTGGAGGTGCAAGTGCTTTTTCTCGTCCCTGATGTATTTGATGGCTTGTGGCATTAAGCCAAAATGAGTGGACAGTTCCAGCCGAGAAGTTAAGACAAGAGTGCTAAGATCTCTGTAATAGCTGAACAACAAGATTTGCCAAAATACCTGTTTTAAGTATGAATGCAGATATTTATCAAATGTCAGGCGTGGCGTGATCTATGGCCCACCAGACATTAAGATCCAGTTGTAACGTTCCCCCTTTCCGAAAAAATATGAAGGCAGCTATATATTTTCATATATAAACACCCATTTATACTGTGAAATATTTTTTATTTTATTTTATAATGTACTTTTTTCAGTTCCCCTTTTATTATCATTATATTTTTCATTTATTCTTTCATAGCCTATTATTTTATTTTAGTAGAATTCTTTCAAAATCCCTTTTTATTATTTTATATTGTCCATTTTTTCCCCCCAATTTTTAACACATTTTAAAATTTTATTTTCATTTATGCTATACTGAAATATTTTATTTTAATCCATTTTAATGCACAGTTTTTCCGAACCCGTTATTTATTTATTTTTTGTATTTTTTTAATCACATTAAAGCTCTGTTCTTCTACTGTATGTTAATAATTATGTATGTCTTATTTGTGTTTTAAGAGGAACTTCTGAGACAAAGGAATAGTTTACACAAAAATGAAAATCAATTACCTGTCTGTAGAAGACAGTTTGAAGAATTTGTGATCCCAAAAATGACATAAAAGTGCTAAGATCTCATTTTCAGTTCTGCATATTCATATGGTGTGTCTCATTATACATGACTTTTGTTATCATTCACATCAAACTTGCAGCAACAGTCTTAATGCTCCAAGACTGGAATATGCGCATGCGTAAATGAGATTTGTGAGCTCCGCTGGAGGGCATGATTTTCATTTTTGGATGAACTATTTCTTTGAACAAAACAACTGAGAACATGAAGTCTCCTGAGCTCTAAAAGAGCAACCTCTGAGCAATATTTTTCCCCCTCTGGGTATATGTGTGTTTGAAGTGCGAATCCGGCGAGCAGACAAGCTAAAATGTGACACCCGGGATTAAAGGAGGGCAGTAGGGCCTACAGGCATGATTTTAGGATATCTAACCCCTTTAATACACTGTGCCATATCTCGAAACCACGTTTAACCGCCAACCCAATCCCTTCCCTGGTTTTCAGCAGAAATGCATATTAATAGATTAGCGAGATGAAGGGTTTGTGGATTCGCTCGGCAGTTAAAACGGAGGTCGAGCTTTAGACTCCCGCTGGTCTATTTTATTTCATTTTTTAAGTCAGTGGCCACATCCTTTTTGCAGTGTAATTTAATCAGAGACTCTGTGGCTGTGGGCAGCATCTGCGCTCGGAGCAAAGATAGAGCTGCTGCCTTTTTCTTTTTCTTTTTTTTTTTTTTTTTAACTAATCCTCAGATTTCTCCGCTCACCGAGCTACAGATCACTCCGCTGGGTGAAGACAATTACCAGCCTGCTTTTTCATGCTAATGCAATCTCTAACTAGATCTCTTCCTCAAAATGTGGGGGAGAGAAAGCGAGAGATAGGAAGAAGGAAAGGGTTTTTTTTTTTTTTTTTTAGATTAACATTTAATTATGAACAGTTCCCCGTCAGCGAAGCGGAGGGGTCAGGAGAGGAGGGCAGCACACAGAGGGAAAGGGCAGGCAGTAATTTAAGATGCTGAACTCTGCTTAGGGACGTGTGTGTGTGTGTGCCATGCGGGGAGAGAGAGAAGGTCAGAGGGCACGTCTCATCATAAGCAGGGATTTGCATGACTGCACCTATTCTGGAGTGCCTGCGTGAGAGGTTTCAGGCCTGGTGTTTGTTTTGTCCTAGGATTTTATGACATCATCCTCAGGATAAACAGTGTTCTTGAATAAGCAGAGTTCCTCCGCCTCATCGGATCAGAAACTCGTCTCGGATGAAACTCCCAAGACTCACTTGACCTCATGATCGTCAAGCTGTCAGCGGCGATTTAGAACGCTTTTCAAGACTAGCCTAGGAGACTTCACGAAACCCTCTAATGTTCTCGGAGAATATGACGTTGGTTTGAGAGTCACATGGCTGAGCTTGTCAGGTAGAGTTTGGAAACAATCTGCTTTGTATGTCATTTTGCAAAGCAGCTTTGTCTCGGCAGCGCAGAATGGGATACCTTTCCTTCAAGGCTCCTGTGTCCATATCTGAGACTTATCAGAAGATTGCCATTTCACACACATTTCCTTTCTTAGCGGCCACCTTCACACGCACGTGAATTACACACATACCTCACCTTCAGTACCTCATGTCTCTCGGAAGGGGATTGATAACGCTGGTCTTTATCAGGACGGCTGTGCGATAGGGAAGGTGCCGGATATTTCCTGCCACTGGGGCCAGGACAGGGCCGTTATTCGCTCTCTCTCACTTTCTCTCTGATTATTGGACAGAAAAATGATAATCTCAGAGAAAACAGTGTCTGATAAAGCATATATATATATATATATAGCATATATATATATATATATATATATATATATATATATATATATATATTTTTGAGTGTACACATCCCTGCACATAAATATATGTTTATGCTTTGAAGGCTCAGTGGGAGTGAATGAAAAAGTGGTTGGGTTATTGGGTCATAACTACATTGCGTTTTGGGAAAAGTAATTAATAACTTTAGTGTAAATTACTTTTTCTTTAGAAAATGGTATATATGTGTATATATACACCATGTGTGTATGTATGTATGTCGAGTGTCCTCAGAGAACACTGATACAGTACATAGAGGTTCAAACTATTTAGCTTCAGTTATTTTCTATTGATTTGAATTGTTGATGGTGCGTTAGGCTTTTATTCATCATAACTGAATGTCGGTGTGTCTGATTTACGTATGTGTCTTTTTTTTCACTCCCACGTCCGACAACGACTCATCTTTCAGACTTCAGCCCCTCAGGCTGTGATCAAACAGCACAAACAATGAACAAAATACAGCAAGAGAAGACACTTGAATATTCACACTAACAAATGAATGCCTTCGGGGGGTGGGGGTGCTGTGCATATAATAGGCCATTGTTTTCATTTTGTGTTAATCCTAAACAGGGTCCTTGTGTTATGTGAATGAGTTCAGATGTGTGATGAACAGTGTGATGGCCAGCACTGTGCTTTAAGTTTAGCTGCTCTTTTCTGTGGATTGTCACAGTTTAACGGACAACCAGTTGCTCTGATGTGTCTATATTTAGATGTGTGACCTCTCTACGCTTGGGCTGTATAATCTATCTTTTCCAATTGGCTGTATTTAAATGCTTTGTAAGAAGAAAATAAGCCCTGCAAATTGCTATATATATATATATTGCTCACTTATATAAATAGATAAATAAATATATATATATATATATATATATATATATATATATATATATATATATATATATATATATATATATATATATATAATATTATTATTATTATTATTATTATTATTATTATTATTATTATTATTATATATATATATATATATATATATATATATATATATATATATATATATATATATATTTTTTTTTTTTTATTTGTTCTATTTAATTTATTTTTCATTTAGGTTAATATTTGTTTTATAATGTTAAACATTGGAGTGCATGCATTTACTCACTATTCTTTTTCTGCAGTTTTTTGCTTTTAGATTAGATTACCTTGGACTTCATCTAATGCTCACTTAAATGTAATAATAATCTTGTGCCAAACTTCACTTTTAAGATTTAAAATGGTTGATTTTAAATTTTTTAATTAATTTAGTTTTAATTTGTTTAGACAGAAGCATAGAATCCTCTCAATAGCATAGAATTTTACTATCAGTTATGTGGCTATTCCATGAAACTAATTATTAATTTATCAGTTTCAGATAGGACTTTAATATCAGTGCATTCCTACTTTATATTTATTTAAACCAAAAAGACATTTGTTCGTAGTTTGTCAACCCAGGGTCAACTCAAAAATGTGAGCACATTGAAAACAATATAAACACAGTCTGAAATTGTTTCTTAAGTAACTTTGTTGCTATATTGCGCTATTGCTTGGACAAGGATAGTTTGAAAATGTCCAAATGCCATTTTAACGGTTAGAAAATATCCCTGGGTGTATTCCGTGAATGCATCAGCACTAACTGCCCTTTCACTGCTTTAGTCAAGCAGTTCTTCCATGTGATCTCACACGCACAACATATTCATTCAGCATTTCGTCTCAGCGGTCAATTAGCCGGTGCTTCAGCCATCGACGTGACAGCGTTAATGCGGGCTACTGTAGCGTGATTGGAGATAACAGGCGTGCGGTTTCGCGTGCTGTGACGGAGATAGACTTCATCGTATTATCATCCGACTCCTGCTCACAGGCCGCGCTTTGGCTCGGAGAATCTACCGCTGCAATATGTTTGTGTTCGTTCTTCGTGCTGCAAAATAAACCATCTTCCATCTGCTTATGCTTGCAACAATGGCTGACCTGTGTCTGACCCTGGAATGGAGGCGGCCCTTTAGCAGATGTGGATATTGTGTGCGAATATTGTTAGCTATTGAATGAAACTGTATGTATAGTGGAAAGGCGTGCGTATATTGTTTGTTTGTTGTCAGCGGGACTGTTTGCGCTCCATGGGTTTTACGTCCTCTCCTGCATTCATGTGTCGTTAGGAAGCGCTGGGTCTCCTGTGTGTGTGTGTGTGTGTGTGTGTGTGTGTCTTGTTAACAATCGTTGGATTTATGTCCCAGAGTGTGTGCCTGTCCCCTCTGAAGGATTGTTTGTTTGTTTGTGTGTGTTTTGCATCCTCATTTGTCTTTGTCCTGTTGCATTATTTGTGTGTGTGTTATTCTGATTTTGTTTCTAATGTTGCCCACTCAGCATGTTCGTGTGTGTGGTTTTTATATAATAGTGTTGAGTGTCTAAGATTGCGTGTGTGTGCGCTGTGTAGTGAAGTTAAGGGGTCGGGGACTCTGTCTGTCCCTCTAATGGGCTCTTTCATTGCTTTCCATTCAGCGGTGCAGTGTGTGTGAGGGATTATGGGGGACTGTAGTGGCTGCTTGTTAAAGCCGAAGAAAAGAGTCTGGGTGTGTCGATTGGATTAACTTGTTTGGGCTTATTAAGAGGGGAGACGCACAGGCCTTTTAAAAGCACTGCATGGGGCTCTCTGTCTCTCTCTCACACACACACACACACACACACACACTCACACCGAGCTGGCAGGTCACCATTCAATTAGGAAGAGAAGCCCCCCTCCTCTCCGTCCCCTCGTTTCTCGCAGATAAACGCAAACCCTTTTTCCTTTCTCCCTCTTTTACATCAGTGTACATAGATTCCCTACAGGCCGAGTCTGTATTGGTCATAATGGAGGATTTTATAGACAGGAAATCAACTTTTAGCCATCATGCTTTTTGTCTTAGGTTCTTTTATCCTCACTAACACCTCTTTTTGTTCTCACCTTCCCCTCACTTTCCAGCCTATCGATCTTTTCGGCTCTCCCACAGAAGTGCACTTCAGAGAATTCAGGGGGCTCAGGCCAGCGTGAGGTTAATTCGCTCGCCAGAGATCTCGGCATGCATCAAACTAAGTGCGTGTCTACCTGAAACTGTATATTGTTACAAGTTCAAAAGCACTTTCATTACGGAAGCTGATTTATGCACAGGGTACGTGGCTTAAGCTGAATGTCTCAGTCAGAGATTTCAGAGTGTTTGTCCTAAAAAATTTTTATTGTAGTTTGTCAGATCACACTGAAAGCAATATGTTGCATGGTGCCACCCAGTTGCAGCCAATTAGAATACTGTACATATTTTCTAGCAATGCAAAATATATCGATACCATATCAGTTATCATCCCCCTTTTTTTTTACTTTTTGGTGTATGTGTATTGTGTATTGGTTTTTATAGGATGTTTTTGCTCATTCATTTAATTTTTACATTACCTTGCGTGCCAATGCCAATCCAGTGCACGCTTAAAGGTTTAGGTCTTAAAATTAATATCCATGTTACTATACATGCCTAAATAAACTTTTAGAATTTAAAATAATTGACTCGCTTTTAGGGTTTTAATTTTAAGTTTAGGCACAATAGTGCTGAATTGTAATATAATATTTTAATAGGATATTTTAATTGCATATGCTCATTTATCCAATTTTTGCATTTGCATTTAGATTACACTCACTTAAAAATTAAGCTCAAAGATTTAAACCTTGTGTTGACAGATTTTTACAATAAAATTAATTAAATAACACTGTTAAAATAACACTTTCAGTAAAGTCTTAATTTATTTATACCTTGTAATGCACCTTATAATGCATTGCACAACCTCAGGAATAATTGTAACCATAGTTAATACATTATAACAGTTATCAATTCATTGTTACTTATTCATTCCATATTACAATTCATATTATTTACAACAAGATATAATGTATTACAATGCGCATTATGAATAATTATAATGCATTATACTCTTTAGCAACCTATTATAATGCATTATACATGAAGGCTTGAAGTAGAGTGTTACCAAAGTAATCTTTAAATTACTAAAAATTATACTTGAGACAGAGTAAGGTTGAATCTTAATATAGGCCATTTATAGGTTATTGACCTAATATGAAAACTAATCTGTCAGAATTGAAATATATGTGCATTTCTACATGTGATTTTAGTGCTAAATAAAATTTCAAAATCTTTTTAACAGCGTTTAAAACAAATTTCACTGTGTGATTTGTAATGTGGTTCATAGAGATGCATTTAGTTTTAAAATCATGTTGCACTGAACCCTTCTGCTCTGTGTTAGTAGGTCTGAATTCTCTGAACACACATTTTGCAACCTGAGCCTTTACCCTAACCAAGGGACTTAACTCCAGGATGTTCAGGAGGGATGTCTATGAAGCCAGTGCGGCTGTAAGGCTTAAGATGAAAATCATATGCTAAATAACATCAAACTAAATCCATGCAGTCTTGGTTTTAGCCATGCAAGCACACAAGTTTCTTGTAGTGGTGCAAGAGTTCAGTCGCGCTGTTTGCGTGAGGTTAATTCTTATAAAGCCTTTCGTTTTATGAAATAAAGCATTTGCAAATATGTAATGTGGCTCAAATCTCATGAAGCTCACACATTTGCAATTGCAGAAATCTTCCAGCGTTTGCTGTTCATCGTGCTGAGCTCATGCTGCCTTTGACTGAAGGCAGACAACGATGAGGATTGCATGTATAGTGGTGGAGATTTTATTGGTTTTGCAGTTGATTTATTCAGATGCATTGATAAGCACCTGTTAGCTGACGTGGCTTCACAGTTTCAAAGCGCATGCCTGTCTGCTATAAATAAATATTGACAGACAGACAGACCTGAGTCGCTTGTCGATCTCACTCATATTCTCTGCTCAGTTCCTCATCATCTCCTTGCATTCACATGCAGATTTTTGGAAACAGAGTCTCAGGAAGGGCTAATCCATTTCCCAGCTGTGACAGAAAGCCATTGAGGACAGCGAGAGAGAGATGTTTACCGATGAGCTGCGATCTTTAAATAACACAGATTTCACATGTCAATAAAACGGAGCGATTCAGCACACTCTTGGATTGCATGTTTTCGGTTGTTGTTCGCAGTTTCAGGATTGGTTCCCTCTGAAAGTCTGACTGACAAGATGGGTGGTAAAGGCTTGTCAGACGTTCTTACTGAGCTTTAAGATGTTTCTGCTTCAGTTTAATCACGTCGCCACCTAAAGAGCTGTAATTTACACAGTTGCCCTCTGGCACGTCTTGATTTAGCCGAGTAGTGAGTGTTCCTAGATCTTTTGTTGATGCTGGATAACATAGCTATAAAATATAGCCCTAGTTGAACCCAGAACCCTAACCAATCAGGGGGAGGATGGGGTAAGAATGTTCAAGCCCTTAACCCCAGCCATAAGCCTAATCGTGAAACCTGATTGGTTGATACGAATGCTGCTCCAGACCAACAAGGAACAAGATCCTGCCTACTTAGGCAAACCGTGTTAAGCGTTTCACCAAGGTTATTATGGTTTTGAAGTGTTCATTTCCATTTTATTGGTCTTTATTTTACTTGGTTTTTCTTAGTTTTCACTCAATCACTGATGGTTTTAGTTTCATTTATTCTTTAATAGTTTTCTAGATTAGTTTTTATTTTGGTTTTGGAATTTTAGGGTTCCAAAGTTAATGCACTAAACGTGTTTCAATTCAAATTTTTGCTATCTAACCTCTGTAAAGTTTTCATGTTTTGTAATATAGCACATTTAAGAAAAACTAAACCTAAAATTGTGGCCGTTTTTTCAGTTATTTTTGGAGTAATGAAACCATTTTTTATTTAGTTTCAATTTTGCCCATTGGTTTTTTTTGTTTTTTTTTTCAGTTAAAATTTTTAGTTTTTGTGTAATTCATTTGATGACAACACACCACATGATTTTTATTTCATTAGAGTTTCATTTAGTTTGGTTTCGTTTCATTTCCTTGGGCTCAGTAAGTCATTTAGGAACAAACACAACCTTAACTGTAATATTCCATATCATAAACAGAGGTGAAAATGAACCTTGATGTCTATATTAAGTTTAGGACATTATTGTAAATGCTTAACGATTGACAATCAGATGTGCTGTAAAACAAAGTACAATACGTCTGCACATTTGTACTACAAATCAAAGTCCTGATCTAGTTCCATCTGGGCTCGTACCCAAAAGGTTGCAAGTTCGAACCCTCCGTTGTGCCCTTGAGCAAGGCACTTCCAGCAGGGCTGTTCCTTTAACTTCCCATTAGACTGTCTTTACTAGTCTGAGAGTCGGCTGGTGGGCGGCAGTGCTGCCTAAAACGTAGTCAGATGGTCCTATAACGCATTCTCCAAAAGAGCTGCTGTTTCCTGTGCCGACTATCTGGCAGCGCGCCCCGTTTTCTCTTCTTCCTCTGGCGCGAAAGAGCTGAAGATGGAGGGAGGCAGAGCAGGAATGCAGCCAGAGATTTATGGCCCGGGGGGAGATTGATTACGCCCGTCACTGGCCCTGATGTGCGCTTGGCATTTGCCCCCCACCTGACTCATCAGCATGTTACACATACACCCACACACAATATGGACATTTACACTCCAAGCAGAAACTCCTGGAAACCGCCTCGAGACCTTTTTGGACAAAACACCATCCCAGTCACCATCTGAACTGCAGACAGACTGTCTTTCTCTCTTTTGACATCCACATCATTTTAAAAAAACACCTCGGTAGTGTTTCAGCAGGTCACCGCAGGGTTTTGTTCTTTCCGCGTGCGTTGTGAGCAGCGATGGGTGCTTTATTCCTCCTGTGACTGAAGGAAGTGATAGGCTGTTGACGGATGGGTGCTGTGGGATGGCCAGGAAGGACAGGGCTGCTAGATTCCCATGTGATGCAGCAGGTGTGTGTTTGTAATTCAGCCCACAGAGCCGAGAGGCAGCTGGAGCAGCATTAAACCTCCACCTCACATACTTCTCTGTGTGTGTGTCCTCTTTCTATGCTTCACAGGTGTGAGTTGAAGAAATGAATAAGAAATACATATGCACGTTGGAGCCGTGGCCTAGTGGTTAGCACTCGTGCTCTGACAAATGCGAGTTTGAATCTGGCATTTCCTGATCCTTTTTGTGCATTGTTTTATTTTAGTTTATGCTTTTATTTAAATATTTTTATTATTTTATTAATACTTTTGATATTTAATATTTTATGCTTTTTTTTAAATATAATTTTATTGATAGTTTTAATATTTAAAATTTAATTTATTTATGCGTTTACACAAGTGTGATTTTTACTAATACTTTTATTATTTACACTTATTTTTATTTGTAATTTAAAAATATAATTTTTATAATTTTATTAATACTTTTGATATTTATGCTTTTATATTTATGCTGTTAAAACTATAAATGTATAGTTTTTATTTATTTTTATTTATTTATTTATCAAACAAAGCAATACAGACAGACAAAAGAATCTTTTAAATACTTTTTAAAAAATAAATATTTATAATTTTATTAATACTTTCAGTATTTGCATTTTTTTTATGATTTTGTTTTGGTTTTTATTTTTATTTATACTTAAAATATTTTTTAAAAATGATATTTTATTTGCCATAACTTCTGGTTCCCAAATGCCTTTTTATAATACAGTTTTTCATCTCAATCAGTATAATTCCTGTACGTCTTACTTAATCTGACTACATCACTAACAATTCAGTTTTTCTTCATTTTGCAGGTCGGCCTCGGCAAACCAGTGTCTGTAGAATCATACCTGCGTCTGCGCAGTCATGCTGGCCTGTCTGCAGAGGAGGCAGAACCCTGCACCCCAGCACGCCACGGCCGTCTGCAGCAGCAGCAGCAAGAGTCTTGAGCCAACGCAGCACATCAACCCCAAATGTGAGCAGAGTTTCGATTTCTTGTTTATTTCTGGTTTTAGTTTCATTTTATCATAAATGACAAATACAAATGGTCGACAGCAAACTGGTTTGTCTTGCTGATTGCTGGCACAGCATAGTAGATTTACTTCCCTCTGTTGGGACCGAACACTCAGACTGAATAATTAAATGTGACTGTGTAGTTAGGCACTGACGGCATTGAGGATGAGTTAAATGAACTTTGACAATAGACTCTTCTTTCACACTGTTCTATTAACAGAGCTTTTTTATGTCAGCGTGATGAAGAACATTCATGACCCCTGAAATGTTCACATCGCATTCATTTCATGCCCCAAGAAGCTTCACTCCACTCACAGTGGCATTGTTTAGACATAAATAGTTAACATCTTGTTTTTCGCAGCCTTGATTGGAGTGCTGCTGGCTTTTGTCCTTGTGCTTGAGTCTGTTCTCATCTCCTATGCTATTTTATACTGTAGTGTGCTCTGTTGCAGGGGTTTTTGATGCCAAGGACCCAGAAATACAATCGGCCCCTTGAATAACTGAAGAATTGAAGAATTGGTTTTTATATTGTCATTGTACTAAAGCAAATTGTTAAAATATTATCTGTAAAACATTTACTTTTTTTTCACAAAAATATATGCTGATTTTTCTTTTTAACTGTTGCTATTGCTGTCAGTAAAATAAAATATTAACATTTCTTACCAATTTTTTTTTTACCAGTCTTTAGTAAACTGAAATTAAATAGTATCTTGTCAAATTTGTTGAATGTTAAATAAATAATATCATCTTAACTGCACTTGTTAACTTTGACAACAATAATAAATACTAGAAAAGCCTAGTTTGAAAACCCCTTCTCTACTGCACTTTAACCTGCTCTGCTCTAGTCCATTATACTCAACTCAGCCTCTACCTGTCTATGTGCAACTCTGTGTGGAATATCTATGCAAGGTCTTGTTGGCCATATATGGAACATTTGTAGTGTTTGTCTTCATTGTTCAATAACCATTGAATCAGCAAGAATTAAAGACTTTAACGCTGAGGTTCCCTGCCACGGCTTCAAGGCTTGTAGCTCAAGGTTAGCTAAACATTTGCAGTGGTGTATGTCCTTACAGACCTACCTGTATGCAAATATACACATGCTGAAACAAATCTGCTCATTTTCCATAAGTTGGTTTCACACATATTCAACGAGTTACCCACGTAGAACAGGTCCTCTGGTCGCCACACTGTATATCTGGGAACATTTTCATGTGTACGTCCATGTTTGTTCAGGGTTTGTAGGAATTTTACAGACTGACAAATCTCGTTCTGGCAGGCTCTGAGATTAAAGAAAGTAAAGCACAGCCTACTGTTGTTTTTGCCGACCGAAGATCCCAGGACTCTGCTTTAAGCTTCAGATTAGACTTAAACTGAGGGAGCTCTTCCTGTAATGAGAAGGAGAGAAGAAAGGAAAGAATAGAGAGGAAAAGGGGGATGTCCTTCGTTTAGAACATTCCATATGCTTTCGGTTCTGTTTTGTTGGCGTGGCAGTATTCCACATGCACAAGCTGATTATGGTGAGGACAGGCAGATGAGCTGAGGAACTTCTAACCACTGTCCCTTAGGTTCAGCTCTAAGCTCAGAGCAGCTTAAAGGTAATAGGATGGCATCGTCCTCCTGCTGCTCTCTGATCAGCGTGGCATCGTTCTGCTTTCTCCTCCTTGGCAAACAGGAAAAGGTTAAAGGGACGGCTTTTTTGGGAAAGGACATCCATGGGCACCTGCTGCCGTTGTCTGGGATGTTTTTGTTGTGAGGTTTTAGGAATGTTTGCGTGTATGTTTTGTAAAAGAGTGAAGTTTGAGAACAGGAAGTGAGAGAACTTCACTGGCGTAATAGAAATGAATGAGTGAGTGAACGCTTGCATGGACGGACAGGCGGATGGATGGAGAAGCAAAAGGATGTAAGAATGAAGGTACGATTGAATAAATGGATGGATGGATGGATGGATAGATGAATGAATAAGGTATTGATGAATGAAAGAATGAATGAAGAAATGAGTGAGTGAGTGGATGAATGGAAGGAAGAATGGATGAAGCAGCGGATGGATTAATGAATGGATGGATGAATGATTGAATGATTGGAAAAGTGGATGGATGGATAAGAAGCAGATGATTGACAAATAGATAAATAAATGGATGGATGGATGAATAAGTGGATGGATAAGGGAGCGGATGTGTGGGATGGATGAATAAGCATATTGATGGATGGATGAATGAATGCATGAAGGAGCAGAATGGATGAATGAATGAAGAAATGAGTGAGTGAGTGGATGAATGGAAGGAAGAATGGATGAAGCAGCGGATGGATTAATGAATGGATGGATGAATGATTGAATGATTGGAAAAGTGGATGGATGGATAAGAAGCAGATGATTGACAAATAGATAAATAAATGGATGGATGGATGAATAAGTGGATGGATAAGGGAGCGGATGTGTGGGATGGATGAATAAGCATATTGATGGATGGATGAATGAATGCATGAAGGAGCAGAATGGATGAATGAATGAACAAATGAATGAGAAGATGGATGGAAGGAAGAATAAATGAAGTGGATGGATGGATAAGCAGCAGATGATGGGTAAATTGATAAATGAGGGGATGGATGTATGGATACATGAATTATTGAGTGGATAGATGGATGAATAAGCATATTGATGGATGGATGAATGAATGCATGAAGGAGCATAATGGATGAATGAATGCATTAATGAGCGGATGGATGATGGAAGAATGGATGAAGAAGCGGATGGATGGATGGATGGATGGATAGATTGAATGATTGAATAAGTGGATGGATGGATGGATAAGAAGCAATGTGTGGATGAACAGATAAATTAGGGAATGAATGAATGAATGAAAGAATGAGTGGATAGATGGATGGATGGATGAATAAGAAGTTGGATAATGAATGCATGCATGAAGGAGCAGAATGGATGACTGAATCAAATGAGTAGATGGATAAATGGATAGATGGGATGGAAAAATGGATGAAGCGGATGGATGGATGGATGGATGGATGGATGGATGGATGGATGGATGGATGGATGAATGATTGTATGATTGGAAAAGTGGATGAATGGATAAGAAGCAGATGATTGACGAATAGATAAATAAATGGATGGATGGATGGATGAATGGATGAATAAGCGGATGGATAAAGGAGCGGATACATTTGTGAGATGATGGATGAAGAAAATAGACAGATGGATGAATAGATAAAGGGCCAGAATGATGGATGGATGACAAAACTGATGGATGAATGAATAAATAAATAGATGAAGGGCCAGAATGATGGATGAATGGATGAGTGAATGAGAGGTTGGATGGATGGATGGAAAAAAAATAGAAAAATGAATGGATGGATGGATGGAAAAGTGGATGAATAAATGAATAAGCAGGTGGATGGATGAAGGAGTGAATGAATGAGTGAATGAATGAATAAAGCTGCAAATGGATGGATGAAGGAGTGGGCGGATGAATGGACAATCCAAGTGGAGGTATAAATGCTGTATAGATAAAGAAGTTTCAACAATCAATGATTTTGCATGGAAAAGTAAAAAAAAAAAAAAATGCAGGTTTGAAAGAAAAAGAAAAAAAGAATGAGAGCGCAGAAGTGAAAAGAGATGGAGACCGCCATCCTTGATTTAAATTGATTCCCTCCCTCCAATTTCAGCAGGATTTAGCCACTTCCTTTCTAGACTTCTTATTGAGAAGCAGTCAGTAGGGGTCTGAGACTGAAATCAATAGCAAAAGAACAGTTTCTTTCTCTTTCTGTCTCACACACACGCTCACTCTTCCTGGCGTCCGTTTGCGTTTGATTGAGAGATCGCCGCAGTAGAGCTAAAGCTCATAACAATAAGTAAAAGACCTTTGTGTGTGTCATTGATTAGAGTATCTGTGTCTGCGCTGTGGTTTCAGTATATATGGACAGAACCGTCTGGTCTGGAGCTGCAGACAGGTGTCAGGCTTTGGACGGAGAAAGAGGGCTGCTGTCTGAAAGCCAGTGTGTCTGGAGATGATGGAGGTGGATGGGTTCCTGCTTTGCTGACCTCCTCAGATCCGGCATGAGCAGAGAGAGAGAGGATTTGGGAGGGTATTCAAATAACAAAGTAAAAGCCCCCTTCTGTATGCAGATGTCGAGCGCCTGCACAGTTCATTGATGCGACTCCCATTAAAAATGCCTCGTACCCTCAATAAAAAAGGGACTTAAATGGCTCCAGCATCAGCTGTGAGTGCTCAGATCGGCCCGCCAGACAATCAATTTCCCCAGAGTGCATGGAGCTTAGCAGGCGCGAGAGAGAGGCGGGAGATAGGAAAGGAGGTTGTTTTCATTATCACACCTCTTTCCCTGTCTGAGCAGAAAGAGAGCTCAAAAAAAAAACGAGAGAGAAAGTCAGGCGAGTTGCAAAGTGGAGGTAGCGAGAGAGAGAGAGAGAGAGAAAGCGACGTGCTTTTTAAAAAGCCGTTGACCGCCTGCCCTTAAAAATATCATATTAGATTAGCTTCAGTGAGGAGGCCTTTTGAGTTTTCCCCCTTCTAGCCAAGAAATGAAAAAGAAACGCCAGGCATTAGTTAAATTATAAATCACAGCCGCTCGCTTTCAGCATGCCTAAATTCTCGGAGTATGTGGCGGCACTTTCGCGCGTCAGGGCTTGTCATTCCTAATTAAATCTCCGTTTGGGTGACATTTGTAGCTGTCGTCCAGCCCCGCCGCTGTCTGTCTGCCAGTAGCTTAGATGGCAACATGAAAGTCTGAGTGGAGGGCAGATCCCCCTTCATCACTGAGCACCCTGGGTACAGGAGCACCGGGGCCGGACACATCACAGCCACTTCAACGCTGACCTCTGCAATGCATTCTGGGCGCTTTTCTGCTCTTCTTGCTTTCGTAGCTCGTTCTTTCCTTTACACTTTCTTTTGCTCTTTTGCTCCGTTTTTCGCTTTCTTTTGAATGTTCCCTGCTCCTTAATTAGTTCCTTTTCTTTCTTTCTTTCTTTCTTTCTTTCTTTCTTTCTTTCACTTCCTTCTGTTTTGTTTCCATTTTTTCACACTTTTTTTTGTATTTTCCCTGATGTTTCATTGGTTTGCTTTTTTTTTTTTTTTTCTTTTTTTTTCTTTCTTTCTTTCTTTCTTTCACTTTGTTCACTTTTTATCTTTTTTCCTTATTCTTTCATTCACTCTCTCATCTTCTAAGTCATCTTCTAATTCTGTACTTCATTCAATTGCTTAGTTTCTTTTCGCTCACTCTTTCCCCTTTCGTTCTTTTGTCTTGTTCACTCTAGTTTTTTTTTCCTTTACACATTCATTCACTCTTTTGTTCACTTTTGCTTTCTTTAATTCAGTCTTAATTTTCTCATCTTTGTTTTGCTTCATCACTCTTTCTCTTTTGCTTTTCTTTTTCTTTCTTTTTCTCTTACACTCTCTCTTTCATTTTTTGTTCACTCTTTTGCTTTCTCTTGCTCAGTCTTTCATTTTTATCTCTTGCTTTTTCTTTATTCTTTCTAATCTTGCTCATTTTCATTCTTTTGCTGAGTTTTTTCCTCTTTTTGCTTTGCTTTTTTTATTTCATTTTAATTTTTCTTTACTTCCTTCTTTCCTTTCCTCCTTCATGTGGATTGCATGCTTATGCCACACATGATCCTTTACACACACTCACCTTTGTAAAGTGTTTGTGAGTGAGTGCTTCAGGTCCAATCACAACACTCTTCTCCCTCCATCCTGAGCCACAGCAGGCATTGGCAGCCAATCAGATGCACATATGGCACTGTGACCTCATTTCCAGGGTCACAACATCCAATCCGGGTAGAGAGAGATTATCACCTCTGAAGGCCTGATGGGAAAGATTTGAACCATATGAGAAACAGAAGTCAGTATCATACTGACAAGACGTCAGAATTGGACCGAGCCTTCAGTTCTCACATTAAAGGCTCAGGGTTGTGGAAGTGTCATGAGATGATGATGCCTGCCAGAATGTCTTTGTTTCAGCAGTGCAATGCTCCTCCAGACCAGCAGGGGTCACCACACAGGAAACAAGTCACATTTTCCTCAAGATATTTAAACAAGGGCAACTAAAAGATCACCTTTAGCCTTAGTTTCAACTCAACCCTTTTTCACCTTTTTACATTGATTGACAGCTGCCCTCAGGCCCTGTGTCTGCAGGGATTTGAATTTTTCCTCCATGTCATGATTCTGAGTTAGTATTTTGGTTGGTGCCCTTTGGGGTTTACATTACCCATGATGCTCAATTAGCATTCATATTATGATCAATAAGTGACTACACAGTGACAATCAGGAGACTGTCCTCCTCCAAAAAACAACCCTATAGGTCGTTTGTGCAAGCACCTTATTATTACCTATATTTAAAGGTGACATAACATGAAAATCTGACTTTTCCAGGTTTTAAGTGCTATAATCAGGTCCCCGGTGCATCTACTAACTAAGGAAACGTGAAAAAGATTAACCCAGTATCTTTGTTTTAGTACACCTTTTTTCTGCAAGCGTCTGAAAAAACAAGCGCGTCTGATCACGCTCCCCTAGTGACGTTGCAAAGGGATCTCATTATAATATTACCGCCCCTTAATTTGTAAGTTTCCACCCACGGCGCCGTCACTTTGATTTGGCAAGCGACAACGGTGTACCAGCTCTAATGCCATGGCGAAAGTTTGAGCAAAATATGCTAACTGTTCTGCCTTTAGCTGCACAGATGATCACAGAACACTGTTTATAGTCCCAGCCTCAGGGGAGACAACAGAGCAGTGGATTTATTGATTTATTTACTGTGTATTGCTGCTGCCACACAGATCTGATATAAACATGTGATTTATTTCGAAACTGTTTACCTTCACAGACATAACCGACTGTTTTGTAACTCGTTTTTTTTTTTTTTATGTAAACTTGTGTGTGAATGAGAACTTAGTTTAGTACTCACATGCTGTGACAGCCGTTTTCTGTCCGTGTGCACTCAGAAAACCGTATATCAGAAGTTTAAACTAATATGGTTTAAATCGCATGATTTCAGCGTCATAAACATGATAATCAGAACCAAAACAGATGTTTTTAGCAGGTACCAGCTGTAATGGAGCAGCTCTCTTCTGGAAAAGGGGGCGGGGAGCAGCAGCTCATTTGCATTTAAAGACACATGTTCTAATATAGCGTGTTTCTGCTTCCACTCAAAATAGGCATTTTCAAAATGATATAATAAATGATCTGTGGGGTATTTTGAGCTGAAACTTCACAGACACATTCTGGGGACACCAGAGACTTATATTACATATTGTTAAAATGGGCATAATATGTCACCTTTAAGTTAAAAATAATGACAGTGTCATGTTGCGTCTGTTGTCATGAAATGACGTTTGACTGCCATGACCAATGCAAAATGCATGTTCATTTAAATGCAATGTGTGGACTTTTTACATGGTCCAACCCGATCTCACGCCAATTCGTGCATAATTTACTAGGTGGCTAATTCGTACAAATTCGTACGAATGACCACACCCAACCCCGCCCCTAAACCTACCCTCACAGAAATCGTACAAAATCGTGATTTATTGTGTATATGCACTTTAGGAGCACATGCTTTCTCTGGTTTCGAACCCATGATCAAATGATCGTTGTATAACGCAATGCTCTACCAACTGAGCTACACGAAACCCAAATCATGACACAGATAAAAGAGTACAAAGCATTAATTTGAAAGTGTCCTGTTGCCGCAATTGTAGTATACGCACCGATGGGTTGTATTTCAGGGATTTTGACAAATGACCTATATGGGCGTATTGGTTGGAGGACATGCTGACAATCAAAGGCATTTTAGTGGTATTTGTATCCAGTCCTGCAGTCTTCTTTATCACCCAGGGTTACAACTGGCCGATTGCCCTGCCAGCAACCTGCAGACACGCCCAGAGGCTCATTTCCGGGCACTGCTGGGAACCCACCAGCCTTTCCACTCATTCTGTGCCCATCCTGGAGCTTTGGGTGCCATTGGCATAGAGGGCAGAGCAGGGTGGGGAAGGGGGCCTGGTATGCTAGCGGCTGTTGCCGTGGCTTTGGCAGACGTAAGCGAGATGCCCTTTAAGCTGGCGCATGGGCCTCCCAGGTGTATGTATGGGTTGGAAGGAGGTAGGGAGGGAGGGCAGGAGAGGAGGAGGAAGAAGTGGAGGGGATCCAGGGCTCCTAGAGCAGCTGAGGAAATGAGATCACACTCGGAGACTGACCTTCCGTTTGGGGCCGGGAGACAGGTTAGAAGATGCAGAACATGAACGCACACACACTGTGCATATCTGCCTATCTCATATTTATTCATTCGTCTGTCCGATCGCTCTCTGTCTGGCTGACTGACTGACCGTCTGTCTGTCTGTCTGTCTGTCTATCTATCTGCCTTTCTTTCTTTCTGCCTTTCTTTCTTTCTTTCTTTCTGCCTTTCTTTCTGCCTTTCTTACTTTCTTTCTTTCTGCCTTTCTGCCTGCCTTTCTGCCTTTCTTTCTTTCTTTCTTTCTGCCTTTCTTTCTTTCTTTCTTTTTCTTTCTTTCTTTCTTTCTTTCTTTCTGCCTTTCTTTCTTTCTTTTTCTTTCTTTCTTTCTTTCTTTCTTTCTTTCTGCCTTTCTTTCTGCCCGTCTGTCTATATCTGTATGTCTATATTTCTGTTGATCTATATGTCTGTTTCTTTCTGTCTATCTATCTGTATCTCTGTCTATTAGGGCTGGGCGATATATCTCATGCGATTATGCATGCGCATTTCATCAGTAAAGCCGGTTCCTTGATTAGCGGTAAATCTCCATCACCTGTTTTCAAACGGAGCGGTATTTAATACACAGAGCCGTAGTTCACTGACAAGCTACGCAATTTCGCGTTCATTATTGCAGATGAATCGCCTTCAATAATGAA
>JAFVLL020036924.1:28372-94594 GCA_021397915.2 Tor tambroides | reverse complement strand
ATTGCACAAGCACAAAGGACACATAATAAGACAAAATAGTAGGCTTCACAGACACAAAAGCAAAGTGTAGGTAGTTAGTATAATATAGGCAGGTATGTATGCAGTAATATTAGACAGGTATGATGTGTATGTGTGATGTGCATGTGTGTGTATGATGTACCTCCATCATCCTCCGCTTTTCTTCCATGTCTTCATCACTTAGTCCTTCAGGGGGATCTGGACAGTAGTGGACCTCGCCCTTCTTTGACTTCTTCATACGTGGTCCCTTGGCTTCTTCTCCTTTTCTTTTGTTGACCCTCACCTCTGGGCATCCAGCTGCACTTAACTTCTGTCGATAGTTTCCGAGCTTAAACTTCAGGCTGTGGAACCAGCCGTACCAACCCTTTCCAGACCCTGGCTCTTTTAGACTGGGATGCTTCTCCACAAGCGCTTTGGCAACATTCTCATAGTGTTGCCTCTCAGGATAAGGACTAATCTTTGACATGCTGTCTGCAAGTGTGTCCAGGATATCAGTTTTCATACCTTTAGGAATCACCAGCACAGATCCATCTTTTGCATATCTTCCATTTGCTTCTTGCAGCGTGAGTTCAACATCATGTGAGAACTCTGGAATCGGGAAGGGCTCAGGCCAGTGCTGGGAGTCAGATTCCCCACTACTGAGAGATGGAAGGCTGGCTGTATCCAATGTGGAATCCGAGCAAGCTGCATCAGCTGTGAACAACACTTTCAATGTTGCTCTCTCCTCAGGAAGGTCTCGGATGTCGGTCAAATTGGTCAGCTGATCCTTGAACGCAGGGTCCTCAAATTGTAAAATAAATCCACCTCTCAGGCCAAGGTTTGCACGCAACACCTGGCACAGTGCATCAACACTAGGGGGGGTGATTTCGATGGAAAGGCGCCTGATATCAGTCTCAGAGAGGACAACTCGCAGCAGCATCGTGGATCACTTCGGCCTGGAATTGGAGAAGAAAAAAGGTTTAATTCATTGTATACATACAAACAAATGGTTACTACTGAAAAGATTTGGAAAACACTTCAAGAGGGTTAATTCTTTTGGATCAGGGTAGAAAAAACACAAACTTACAGCAGCCTTAATTCAGCAAGAATGTTCTAGGAGTGGTTAACAGGCGACCCTGGACAAGGTATGACACAAGTGGCATGTAGTCATTGAGATCCTCTGGTTTCACCAAGAGACACTCAGCAGGACTTCTCTTCACAAGATGGTAACTCCTCAAATGCTCCACATAGTAAGTTGAAAAAGGTTCAACGAAGAAACAAACATGACCAGCCAGCACAATGCATATTTCCAAAATCCTTCCGAAGTTGGGTAGTCCACTTGTACTTCCAACAGAAAGTATCATTCCCTTTGAATACTGCGTTCCATTTAAGAAGACATTAGAGGTCAGTCCAACTGTGTCAACATCACTGAATCTATTCAAGATTGCTAGTCTAAGACCACCATCTAAGACTCCCAGGCACACATCAGTCACTTTTGCTGTCTCAATCTCAGGCTTGAAAATGCTGGGCATTTCAAGATAATATGCCAGCATAAGTTGGTGTCTTGAGGCAAGGGTAAGCAGAATGTTTTTAAAGTTATTGGCATCACGCACTACCTTCTTAAAGAAAGAATGCTTAGCCTCAAACCTGATTGTCCAACACTCTATTAAGGGTCCAAATCTTTGAATAAGGCAAGGATAATGTTCAATAAAGTGATGTTTGGGGCGCAATTTGTAATCCGGGAAAACTGTCAGTAGTAACTGTCTATGATCCGATATTTTGGACTGCAAATAACACAGTGAGTCTTCAGTGTGATATGGAGTCGCTAAGAGCTCAACCAAGTCTTTCAGCTCAAGGATTACTTCCCATGTTTGATCCCCTTCTGGAACACGGTGGCCGATGATGAGGGTAAGGAAACGCACAAGACTCCAATTTTCGTGGCCGTTACCACCTACAGTTCCACTCTTTTGAAAAGTTGAAAGAATTTTCTGAGGACAATTTGTCTTATCCGAGAATTTAAAAGGGAAGCTCTGTATTTCACTATTAAGCTCTTCTAATGTGAAATACTTCTTTGAAATCAAATCTGCAAGGCACAGACTTAGTTCTACAGGCACAATCCCTTCCAGCACATCGTGTAAAAAATCAGGTGGAAAGCCTGTGCATGTGTGAAAACCTGTCAGGCTGTTGAGAGGGCAGTCTCGTTTCACACCATCAACAGATGCAAGGTCCGTCTGCTTCAAGACATTTACAGCTTCATCAAATGATTCTGGTGACCTTAAAACAAAGTTCCCAGTTCTAACATCACGCGTTTGTATGTCTTGACGACTAGCTAGACAAAACCTACAAAACTTCTCAACATTGAAAGACTCTTGGAATCCACCTAAGGAATGTGCTGCCAAGTTGTCAGCAGCAACGAACAAGATGGTGCCTTTAACATTACACCCTAGTTTCTCTACAAACACACCTACTGTTTCAAGACATTTAATATCTTCAATCAGTGGCTTCAAAACACGATCATAACCATAAATCCTGACATGCTCAGCCTTGCACAGTAAAGCAAGGTAGATTGATGACAATGCTGACTTGTATCTAGAGGGTAAATTGCCAATAACCCAATACACACCACAGACTTTATGTTTTTTTTTTGATGTGCCCAAGGGATTGCAGATTTCAAAGTCGTCAATATACAAAGTAATAGCTACACTTAGTTCTTGACCTGAGAGGATTCCATTCGATTTATAGAAGTCACCATCCAGAAAAGACTTGTAGTAGCCAGACTGTTCAACAGGTTTGTTTTTCCCCAGTGCTTGCAGTACCTCTTCTTTTTTAAGAAGATCTGAAAGTAACTTTAGAATAGGGATATAGATAACAGTATGAAACTTTTCTTGTCTGTTCAAAAGATATTCGACAGGTTCGATGACACTAAAGTTCTTTTTGTAATATAACTGTCTTTTGTAGTCTGTGCCTAAAGATCCTTCTCTTGAAAGGAAATTAAGTGGGTTAGCACTTTGAAATAGTTCGGTCAAGGATGTCAAACATTCCTCAGATGTGCAATTATGCTTCTCCAAAACATTCTCAATTGACTCCCCAGTTATTTGTCCAGCACATTTTCCAATATCAAACAAATCATCCACAATTTCTTGAATCGCAGACTTTGACACATGAAGGACGGCTTGCAGTCGAAGGAAAAGGGATGCAATTCTGCGCTCAACTGACTTCTGTGTAGGCTGAGAGTCAGGTTCAGTCACTGAAACATCTGGTGACTCTAAATCAAAGTTCGTTGGTAGTCCCCCGCACATGCGCAAAGAGCTGTCCTCACTCAATCGCCTTACGCCAAAGACTTGTACCCCACTCAATTTAAAATGGCAAGTTCATTCAAGCACCTGGAATTTGTGATTCATTGAAGTAACTTATGAACCTAAATTGGAAGATTGAAAACTCAAACAATTGAGTTGAAATTTCATAACACATTATTTTATGTCTGAGTTAATGACATATATAAGTTATCATAACTTTTTGATCAGATCATTTTTTACAGTGTAAACACTGCTTTAAAAAAAATTGTTGTTTTTTTCTTGTGCTTGCAGGTTCATTCAGACAGTCAATCTTTGTGGCACCAAATACATTGAAAGTCACAGATCAGCTGGAATTCTGGAAAGAGAGTGCAAAGAAAAAGGATCTGCCTGAATCCCATCCTGCTGTTTCTCATCGGAGAGCTTGTCAACTTTGACGGTCAAAATGACTGAAATTTAACACAACAACACAAACTCATTTTTACTGTATTATTTCATTTTATTAACACTACCAGTCAAAAGGTTTTGAACAGTAAGGTTTTTAATGTTTTTAAAGAAGTCTCTTCTGCTCACCAAGCCTGCATTTATTTGATCCAAAGTACAGCAAAACAGTAAAATTTTGAAATATTTTTACTATTTAAAATAAATGTTTTCTATTTGAATATTTTAAAATGTAATTTATTCCTATCAAAGCTGAATTTTTAACATCATTACTCCAGTCTTCAGTGTCACATGATCCTTTAGAAATCATTCTAATATTATGATTTGCTGCTCAAAAAAACTATTATTATTATTATTATTATTATTATTATGTTGAAAACAGCCGAGTCTAATTTTTTCAGGTTTACTTGATGAATAGAAAGTTCAGAAGAACAGCATTTATCTGAAATAGAAATCTTTTGTAACATTATAAATGTCTTTATCTTCAATTTAAAGTATCCTTGTTAAATAAAAGTAGTAACTTCTATACCCCCCCTTCAAAAAAAATACTTAATCCAAGCTTTTGAATGGTATAGTGTATAATGTTACAAAATCTTTTTATTTCAGATAAATGTTGATCTTTGGATCTTTCTATTCATCAAAGAATCCTGAAAAGATGTACTCAACTGTTTTAAATATTTATGATGATAATAATAATAAATGTTTATCAGCATATCTAATCCAAAATACCGCTGCAAGATTAATCTTTAATGAACCGAAAAGATCGCACGTCACACCTCTGTTCATCAATTTGCACTGGCTACCAATAGCTGCTTGCATAAAATTCAAGGCATTAATGTTTGCCTACAAAACCACCTCTGGCTCTGCACCCCTTTACCTAAATTCATTACTTCAGACTTATGTGCCCTCTAGAAGCTTGCGTTCTGCAAGTGACTCATTATTGTACCATCCCAAAGAGGCACAAAATCACTTTCATGGATTTTTTCATTAACTGTTCCCATCTGGTGGAATGACCTGCCCAACTCAATCTGAGCAGCTGAATCCTTAGCCATCTTCAAGAAACGGCTAAAAACACATCTCTTCCATCTTTATGTAGCAAATTAGCTCAAAGTGAGATGAACATAATTAATCATAACGGGTTGTTATCAATTATATATTCATCTTCAGGAATTAACTGTAGCCTTAATAGTACAATAAAATGATTGGTTCGTCCGCAGTACGGACAGTTTTAATCGTCTATTGATTTTAAGGGAAATTATTTCTCTGGCCACGAAAAATTAATTTCCTTACTAATACATCGCTCATAGAGCATGTAGCAAAACCGGAACGTTGAAGTGACCTTCTGTGAGCGGCAGACACAGACAACCAAGTGTGAATACATATGGATGTTTATTAAACTACACTACAGGGGAACATGTAACATTGAACTAGACACAAACATGCACACATTAAACATATAGATGCTAACACAAGGAAGGCATGGAGAGAGAGAGAGAGAGAGAGAGAGGGAGCGCAAGAGAGAGAGAGAAAGCATAATGGCAGGATTTGCACATCAGCTAAACACCACCTGTTAGATCCACCAAAGAATTATATCACCTTAATTAAAAGGGGTCGAAGCCTAGAAGCGCATCTAAATAGTTAACAAGCGGTTACTTGCATATGATGTTTTGTTGGTGCTGAGTAAAGTGTCCTGGTGCATGTATAATGCGTAGATTCTTGATGAATTCCTTTAGGAGTGAAAGCTTCGTCATTCCAGCCACGGGTTGATTGGTCCGAAGTTAAATCGCCAAAGTTACTGAACTTATATCTGCCAGAAGCTCGGACTCCCCCCGAAAGGGGAGTCGCGAGTTTTCCACGGTGATGTGTGTCTCCAGGGCACCGAAAGTAAAGAGAAGAGCCCACCTTTTGGGTGTGGGAGAAGTTTTATCTGGTTTCCCTGTAACACCCATTTTGGTTAGTTTGACCAATAACAAGGCACATAGTTTCAGCGGGAAAGTGTTTCTTTGTTCCACTTGACATCTCATTTGCATGTTTTATGACTGTTCTGCTCTGGCTCTTTATGACTGTTATGACTGGTGTAATTCTTCCCACAGTACAGTAAAACTCGTATGATATATTTCACGTTCACATAGTGTACATCATTGTTTGAGAAAGAGCAGATCATTTTGATATCAAGAAAGAGACATCTAAAAGATATTAAACCAGAGATACAGTCATACACCTGAATATGAGTGTTTAGAGCTTACTAATACGAATAACGGGTGGTAACTAAGCTAATATAATAAGGAAATATACAAACAACACATGCATATACCAGATACATTTGTAACTGATTAATTGTGGTCTAAATAAAGAAAAAAATGCCTCTGTGTGTGCATGTTATGTGTCTTGTAATCGTGGAGGTAGTCCACTGGTCAGCCAGGCCTGGTACCGAGGGTCATTTGGTTCTCTTTGGACTGTGTTTGAAGTCCAAAGGAGAGAACAGATAGTCAATCAGTTTAGCATCTTTTTGACAGTGGGGGGACAACCAATGGCAATTTGGCACCCATATAAAAAGGTAGAATGTGGGGCCAGGCTGTGAGTTATATGCAAATGTCAAAGGCTAAAATGGTCTCTTAAGCCATAAAGTGTAAACACCCATCAATGATCTTAAGCATATGCTACATTTATTTGACCCTCTAACTCTATCACTCTATCACTCTCTATTCTAATTCAGTTTTATCTATCTGTCGTCTTTTTTATTTAAAATAATTTATTTCAAAATAAAATTTATTTCTCTAACTGCTAATTTTTCTTTAAAAACTAACACTAGCTTTCTTTTTTATATTCTATCTACTTGTTTTCTTAAAAAAAAAAGACCTTGCTATGTGTACTGCGTTAGGCTAACCAAGACTTGTCATATGGCTTGCATGTTGTTGCTCTTTTGTTGGTTTTGATTGCTTCCTCTTTTGTAAGTCGCTTTGGATAAAAGCGTCTCCTAAATAACTAAATGTAATGTAAATATATTAGAATGATTTCTGAAGGATCATGTGACACAGAAGACTGGAGTAATGATGCTGAAAATTCAACTTTGATCACAGAAATAAACTATTTTAAATATATTCAAATAGAAAGCTATTTTAAATAGTAAACATTTCACAGTATTACTGCTTTTGCTGTATTTTGGATCAAATAAATGCAGGCTTGGTGAGCAGAAGAGAATTCTTTAAAAACAACAAAAATCTTACTGTTCAAAATCTTATTGCCTTACTGGCTTTTGACTGTTAGTGTACTTACTTGTTTTTGCTTTTCGATATGTGTATGTTTTGCCATGATACAAAGTGCCCAGGGGACTGTGGTGATGCCCTTTTTTCAGCTAGTTCATCCTAGAGATCAAGACTTGTAATTTGTACTTTTAAAAAGAAAATGTTCAACAATTAAAAAGAATATTATCAGAACTAATGCTCATGAGTTATTGCGATTTTTATGGGGTGGTAAAAATCATGTATTACGGTGCTGTACCGCAATTTGATTGTTTTTTACAGGTAAAAAATGTTTAAACTACATGAAAATAAACACTACAGCACTGATACTGTAAATGAAAATACGGTAATACTGTAAATGAAAATACGGTAATGATACTGTAAATGAAAATACAGTAATAATACTGTAAATGTAAATACGGTAATCATACTGTAAATGAAAATACAGTAATAATACTGTAAATGAAAATACAGTAAAGCCATTATTATACTGTAAATGCAGTTACAGTAATAATACTGCAACCATTTTTACAGTAACTTACTGGCATCCAGCTGCCAGTAAGTTACTGTAAAATTTACAGTAATCTTTTTACAGTGTATTTAAAATGAATAAAAATGTATCATGTCCATGTCACGTCTTGTTTTTTGAGAGATAAGGCAAGGGGAGAATGGGATTAAACAACAACAACTACCCCATAAGGGAAAACACAAGATCCAATGATAGCATGAATGGCCAGACCTTGACTGAACCAAAACTGAACCAGACAGGAGTGTCAAGATCCACACACCACCCTCAGCACAAACCGCAGTAATCTGGACGAGAGAGAGTACGGCCCAAGAACTCAAAGCCACACACTCGCACAAGGACAATATGATACATGAGAGTCATGGTTCAGTCACCAAACTAAGAATAAACCCAAATGAATTACAAAACTCTGACAGTGCACTGCACCCACTTTAGATAATTAGAATGTTCTTTGCAGAACTGTTCACTGAAAGAATCTTTGAGGAACCCAAAATGCTTCTTCTGTGGCACTGCATTGCAAATACCTTTTTGGATCCTATTTTTAAGAGTGTACAAACTAAATAACAAAGTGTTCATGTCCACATTTTCATGTACAGATTATTATGAACTTTAAGGCTAATTGATTCTAAAGGCAAGCTTGTGGTCAGTCTATTTGCAGTTGTTGACACTGCAGTCATTTTCATCAGTAAACTGTTTATATACCTTTCAGATAGCAATCACTGTTTATACCTTTCAGATAGCAAGTCTTTGCAACACTTCTTCAAAGATTTAGAACATGGTTTTTACTCATGGTTTTTAGCTTAAAAATGAGAGAATTAGTGTAGAAGTGGTAGGAGTTGTTCCTAGTGAGAGTTTGAAATCTGCCATTGATTTGATAAGGAAATCTATGAGTGTCTCATATGCACGTCTGCTTTTGAATATGGCAGAATTTACCTGTGATCCCTTGAGGTGCTGCTTGATTTGCATGAAACATACAAATAAAATTAAAATTAAAACGTTTTTAGGTCAAAAACAAATGTAAAGTAGCATTCAAATTCATCTCAAGGAAAGGAAAGGACATGTGGCCAAGTATGGTGACCCATACTCAGAATTTAGTTAAATTCTTCATTTAACCCATCCAAGTGAACACACACACACACAGCAGTGAGAAGTGAACACACACAAACACACATACCCAGAGCAGTGGGCAGCCAATACTGTGGCACCCAGGGAGCAGTTGGGGGTTTGGTGCCTTGCTCAAGGGTCTCACCTCAGTCATGGTATTGAGGGTGGAGAGAGAGCCCCCCCACCTACAATCCCCCCCGGACCTGAGACTCAAACCCACAACCTTTGGGTTACAAGTCTGACTCTCTATCCATTAGGACACAACTGCCTTCAATGGCAGTTGTTTGACTGGTGCAGGTCCCCTTTTCACAAGATGACATGTTTCAACGGTAATCAGCATTATAAATCCTCGAATGTTTTCTTTTTTTAATATTTTAATTTTAAAAAATGTATGTACATTTATAACCCTATACTTTGTATTATATTACCTTTGCATCAAATTGCAAAAAAATTTTGGAGAGTCTTGAAAACACTATCATGAAGTTTTTCTTTTGCTATCTGCGCAAATGGGAAGGCAAAAATATATATTTGTGGCAGGGGTGACCCCGAATTGTCAAAGATTCGATGCTTCGATAGGAGGAGCCTGATTCGACTACCAATTTCACAGTTGAATATTCGCTGAGGTGTTATGATCGTGCCATTTTGGCTATATGGGGGTGCTCAAATGTCTGATTTCACATAGAACTAACCCTAAACTGACACAGCCAGAGCATTTCAGCCTGTTTATATATATCGTGTATATATTATTTATCTCGTATAAGATTCATTTGGTTGAGTTACGCTGCAGTAAACGGCTTCATTGTACTACGGTGATTATTTCTTCAGCACACAGCGTGAGTAGGACAACCAACAATGCAGAATATTAATAACTATGACTGGGACTGTCATATACATAACATTATAATGAGAACACTATTATAATAAAACGCTGTGAATTTTTAGAGTTTAGTTGCTGTGATTCTGCACGTTGTTGCGTGAAGAAGGCGTCCACAAAAGGAGTTTTTCAGAGACACGTATGTGCATTCGGGGTACTTTATGTTGTATAAATAACAAAGCATATTCTATGTGAGATAAATGAGTTAAATCCCATTGATTAAAAACCTGCTATCATATGCTTCATTCTACTGGTCATCTTCAGCGCGCGCAGCTCAAAACAGAAATGCGAAACATTAATAACTACTGTCATATACATAACGTTATAATGAGAGCACTATTGTAAAAAATGTTTCTTAGGGTTTCGCTGACATTTAATGTTAACTATATTTTAGTCAAAACATAAAACATTATTTACCCCGTTTGTATCTGCGAGCCGTCCGTTACACATTTTCCCTGTATGTTAACATCAGTAGGCTAATTATGACTGTCGAATGTCTGACTTGACTCTTGGTAATGTATTTTGCCCCCGCCCCCAAAACATATTCTACTATCAGTCAACTTTCACCAAGATTCGGAAATTCCGATTCGACTGTGAAAATCTTTAGTTGGGGACAGGGCCGTGCACAGGGGGGTGGCCCGTTTGCTAGAGCCACTGCCCCTCTGCCCTCATCGGCTGAGGTGCCCCTCTCACCAAACCCACCCCCGCTATCACCCCAGCACAAAGCGTTCATTTACCCCTCCACTAAAGATCCACTGATTCCAGTAGCCCCTCACTGCAGAACACAAGATCCAGGGGGTGTGGTTGGATCCACATCTAGGGGGTGGAGATTGGTAGGTTTAGGGGTGGAGATGGGTGGGTTTAGAGATCAGGGGGTGGAGACGGGTAGGTTTAGGTAAATGGAAGGTGGTAGGAGTTGGATCTGGATCCAACCACGCCCCCTGGATCTTGTGTTCTGCAGTGAGGACCATCTCACTGATTCCGCGAATCCTATCCGTGTTTTCCCACCCTCTCCGCAGCATCACTCACAATCTGTGTGCCCGCTGTGTTCCCGAAGGTCCTTGCATTAACAGGTAGATGCATTGCAATCCACATTAAAGTGAGTGGTTGATCTGCTGAATTAGTCATTTGGAAGTTTGTTTTTGTATTTCTGTCGGTAATGAGTTCTGCTCGTTCATTCTCGTGAGTGTCTACATTCCACCGCAAGTGCACGTGAGCTCAGCTTTACAGAAACTCGCTGATCAGATCACAGACACAGAACAACAACACCCGGACTCTGTTTTAATCATTCTCGGGGACTTTAATAAAGCAATTCTCTCCCTTGAACTGCCAAAATACAGACAGCATGTTACATGTCCCACCAGAGACAGTAATATATTGGATCACTGTTACACAGCAATAAAGGATGCATATCACTCTGTCCCACGGGCAGCTTTAGGACTCTCTGATCACTGTTTGGTTCATCTTATACCGACCTACAGGCAGAAACTGAAATCAGCTAAACCTGTATTAAGGACTGTAAAGAGATGGACTAATGAAACAGAGCGGGTTTTACAAGCCTGTTTCGACTTCACTGATTGGAGTGTTTTTGAAGCTGCTGCAAATGATCTGGATGAGCTCACAGAGACTGTAACATCTTATATCAGTTTCTGTGAAGATATGTGCATTCCTACCAGGACTCATCTAACTTACAACAACGACAAACCGTGGTTCACTGCAAAACTCAGACAGCTCCATCAGGCCAAAGAAGATGCTTACAGAAAGGGGGACAGAGTCTTGTATAAACAGGCCAAATACACACTGGAAAAGGAGATCAGAGTGGCAAAGAGGAATTATTCTGAAAAACTAAGGATTCAGTTCACTTCCAGCGACTCAGCATCAGTGTGGAAAGGTCTGAAAGAGATCACCAACTACAAGACACCATCCCCCAGCACTGTGGAGAATCAACAACTGGCAGACGATCTGAATGAGTTCTACTGCAGGTTTGAAAAAAGCACCCCACACCCGCCCCAAACACCTCTCCACACAACCATTAACACCTCCAGCAACCCCCCTCTCCCCACACCTACACTTCAGATCAGCGAAGACGATGTGCGCCAGGTCTTCCGGAAGCAGAAAAAGAAAAAAGCACCAGGCCCAGATTGTGTTACACCTGTCTGTCTGAAATCCTGTGCTGATCAGCTGGCTCCCATCTTCACACAGATCTTCAACAGATCACTGGAACTGTGCGAAGTCCCTTCATGTTTCAACACTCCACCATCATCCCCATCCCAAAGAAATCCAAAATTACAGGACTAAATGACTACAGACCTGTGGCTCTAACATCTGTGGTCATGAAGTCATTTGAAAAACTGGTGCTGGCCCACCTGAAGGACATTACTGGACCCTTGCTGGATCCTCTTCAGTTTGCCTACAAAGCAAACAGGTCTGTGGACGATGCAGTCAACATGGGACTGCATTATATTCTGCAACATCTAGACAGACCAGGGACTTATGTGAGGATCCTGTTTGTGGACTTCAGCTCGGCCTTTAACACTATCATTCCAAACCTCCTCCTGCCCAAACTAACTCAGCTCTCCATGCCCACCTCCGTCTGTCAGTGGATCACCAGCTTCTTGACAGACAGGCAGCAGCTAGTGAGGCTGGGAAATTTTTCATCCAGCACCTGTACGATCAGCACTGGAGCACCTGAGGACTGCATTCTCTCCCGACTGCTATTCTCCCTCTACACCAACGACTGCACATCTAAAGACCCCTCTGTCAAGCTCCTGAAGTTTGCAGACGACACCACACTTATCGGCCTCATTCAGGATGGTGACGAGTCTGCTTACAGACAGGAGGTTAAGGAGCTGGCTGTCTGGTGCAGTCTTAACAACCTGGAGCTCAAAACAGTGGAGATGATCGTGGACTTCAGGAGAAACTCTCCTCACTCACCATCATGAACAGCACTGTAACAACAGTGGAGTCATTCAGATTCCTGGGCACCACCATCTCCCAGGACCTGAAGTGAGACAATCACATAGACTCCATTGTCAAAAAGGCCCAGCAGAGGTTGTCAAGTCAAGTCAAGGCAAGTTGAGCTTTATTGTCATTCCGCTGCATGTGGGGACATACAGTGGAATGAAATGTCGTGCCTCACAGGACCACGGTGCTACATACGTACAGACATACAACAACGAAGTAAAACACGATAAACTTACACACAACTACCTACTAACAGATTTTAACTATAAGTATACTATATATAAATGTTTACCCTATACAAACTAAAGATAAAAATATAAGAAATAAAAAATAGGAAACACAAACTATACAAACTATACAGATGCTTCACATAAATACTGTACATGTGCAGAGAGAAACATTTTGAGTCAAGCAGCTGGCTGGGGAACAGTACCAGATGATCTGTAGTGCATGAGAATGTAAACATACATATAATTGCTGAGTCTTTTGAAGGATTGTGAGTGTGTGAAAAAGTGTCTAGTGCGCGTAGAGGAGAGTGTGTTACTACAGGTGGTTTGTACAGGCCCACTCACCTGTGTGTAGCACACTACACTCACCTGTGTGTAGCACACTGTACTTCCTTCGCCAGCTGAGGAAGTTCAACCTGCCACAGGAGCTGCTGAAACAGTTCTACTCCGCCATCATTGAATCCATCCTCTGCACCTCAATAACTGTCTGGTTCAGCTCAGCTACCAAATCTGACCTCAGAAGACTACGGAGGGTAGTCCAGACTGCTGAGTGAATCATTGATACAACCCTCCCCAGTCTCCAAGAACTGTATTTATCCAGAGTGAGCAAAAGGGCTGGTAAAATCACTCTGGACCCCTCACATCCAGCACACTCCCTCTTTGAACTGTTACCGTCTGGTTGACGCTACAGAGCTCTGAGCACCGGAACGACCAGACACAGAAACAGTTTCTTCCCTCAGGCAATCCATCTCATGAACACGCGACAATAAACGCGGAACACACAACTATTATACATTATCCCAGTGATACTCAAATCTGGCTCGCGAGATCCAGTTTCCTGCAGAGTTTAGCTCTAACCCTAATCAAACACACCTGAGCATGCTAATCAGTGTCTTCAGGATCATTAGAAAATCACAGATAGGTGAGTTTGATCAGGGTTAGAGCTAAATTCTGCAGGAAAGTGGATCTCGCGAGCCAGATTTGAGTATCACTGCATTATCCATTCACCTCACTCACTTATTTTATTTTATTTTATTTCTCATTTCAAATTTGCACATACTTGTCCTGTACATACTTAATTGTCTATATTATATATTGTGTTTTTGCTGTTTTGTACATTGCCTATTTGTATATTTGTATATTATTCTTTTATTATGTGTGTCCTGTCCTGTTGCTGTCTTTCTGTTGCACTGTGGAGCTTCTGTCACTACAAAAAATTCCTCGTATGTGTAAACATATTTGGCCAATAAAGCTCATTCTGATTCTGATTCTGATTCTGATGATTTGCTCTCGGCCTTCTGAAAAGACTAACAACTTGTACAGAATATCCACATTCTTAGAATGTCTAATCAAATTATTGTACCCGATCAGATCTAATACAACACAAAATTTGCTGTTGTTGGCACACTTTGTAGAAAAAACAAACAAACAAACAAAATGCCTTCACAAAAAAGGAGAATGAGACTGAGAGAGAAAGAGCGAAGGGAGGCTGCTAAAGGCAGTTCAACATTGCAAACATGAATTCAAAGTTCCAGCAAGCCAGAAGGTAAATCATCATATAGAATATTTAGCAGTTTGTCACACTTTAATTCTTGCTATTAAGTATATTTCCCATTATAATCACTTGTCTTAGTTCATACTAGTAATCTAACACATTTATAATATTTTATTAAAACCATATTAATAGGCCTATAATAGTTAAAATGGTAATATAAATGTTCTAAATGAGCTGTTTATTAGTATATAAGATTTATGCTGTATAATATTAAATTAAATGTCTAATATTTATACTTCCATTGAAGATGAGGCAGAAGCAGGCTCAGAGAGTGAGTGAGAGCTCACTCTATCAAAACATCTACAATGAAGTCTGAAATTATTAGAGTGTGCTGTCTTCTCTTTTAATTGTACACTACCAGTCAAAAGTTTTTGAACAGTAAGATTTTTTGTTTTTTTAAAGAAGTCTCTTCTGCTCACCAAGCCTGCATTTATTTGATCCAAAGTACAGAAAAACAGTATAATTCTGAAATATTTTTTACTATTTAATTCTATTTAATATTCTATTTGAATATATTTTAAAATGTCATTTATTCCTGTGATTTCAAAACTGAATTTTTAGCATCATTTCTCCAGTCACATTTTTTTCAGGCTTCTTTGATGAATAGAAAGTTCAGAAGAACAGCATTTATCTGAAATAGAAATCTTTAGTAACATTATAAATGTCTTTATCATCACTTTTGAGCAATTTAAACATCCTTGCTAAATAAAAGTATTAATTTCTATAATTTCGTTCCTATATATGGTTGAATGGTTATATTGAATGCTGATCTTTGGATATTTTTATTCTTCAAAGAATCCTGAAAAAATCTACTCAACTGTTTTAAATATTGATAAATATTTTAAAAAACATTAAAAATCTTACTGTTCAAAAACTTTTGACTGGTAGTGTTTATTTGTAACAACTGGATAATTTGTATTAACAAGCACCCACGCTCTTAGTGCCCCCTTTTTTTGGTTTGGGCCACTGCCCCTCAAAACGTCTGTGCACGGCCCTGGTTGGGGACACCCCTAATTTTTGGTAATCTCCCATTCACTGCTATAGAAGTTTACCCGACCATGTCGACTTACGCAGCTGAGAAACCCAGAAATGTAAAAAAGGTGCATACTGCGCTCAGCAATCAGGTAAAGCTGAATCCCCCACCTTGATTGGATTATGTCACATAGATACGGCCATGTTTACACAGCAGCAGAATACGGTTGTCAGTCCTGTACTGGAGTCCCTAATACGGTTACCGTAATCCGTAACCGAAATCTGTAACCAAACTCACACAAACTCACAAATTTTCGGGACCGCATTCTCGGAACACACGCTTTGTGAACGGAACAGGACTGAAAAACCAGTTGTCTGTCACATCATATGGCGCGACAGAGAGCCACTCTGCTGCACAAACGTGCGTCTGCTATGTTTTCATGTGTGGTTTCGGTAACTTACAGTGCCGGAGAAATAAGCTGTGTGTCATCTGAAAGTTTTAGACCCAGTCAGTTTCCACTGCAATGTTTACTGGTAAGAAATGCCATATATGATATGTATAGATGCCGACTGCTCCAGATATGTTGGCACATCCGCCATCTTGGAATAGTCTATGTCGTCACTCACACTAACAATCAATGGCCCGGTTTCATAGACAGGGCTTAGCCTAAACCAGGATTAGGCCATAGTTCAATTAGGACATTTAAGTAATTTTTATAAACATGCCTTAGAAAAAAAACATTACTGGTGTGCATCTTAAGACAAAACAAAAGCACTGACATGTTTTAAGATCAGTCAGTGCAAGTTTCTTTCAGTTGAAACAGCTCTGTTTTACATTTTAGTCAAGGACTAGGCTTAAGCCTTGTCTGTGAAACCGGGGGAATGAGTTTCAAAATGCAACAACATTGTACAGCATCTGGCTGTAAAAACCGCCTAAATTTAAATTCCTAAAGAAAGTAGATAACCTTTCATAGGTAAGAATGTGTTGGTTTGTGTTTTTAATATGTAGCTTTTAACTCAATATTCCAGGTTCTAAAACTAAAGTACCTTTTAAATGCCTTGTTAGTTAATGGCTTCGTCTTGTTGTATTGTGTTGGTTTAGCAGTGTTCACGGACATTCCAATATGGCGTACGGCTTACATATAGCAGTCCATAGAAACAGCTGCTAATAGGACATCTACCTATACATATCTATGAGGAATACAGGCTTGACTCCCGTTGCATATTTATACAGACAGTATTCGAGAAGCAGTTGTAATGGCGCTGTGTGCTTGAGGGAAAAAAATGTTGTTGATAAAACAGCTACTGTAAGTGTTTATATTTTAAATATTACTGGTCTGACCAGTTCAGTACATGAAACAGCTGGATTAGACCAGTATTGATAGTCCAATCTTGCATCAGTTTCGGTTTTTCCCTCCCTCTAGCTGGGTTGCTTTTCATTATAGGCAAAGGATCTTTTCTTAAAGTTTCCAAAACATTTTTTTTTTAGAAATGTACAGTAAAGACATTACAATGGACTGAGGGAGCGTTGATCATTGAATGGGATTTTTTTAAGTAAGCTAGATATTTAATTTGGCTTTTACAATGGCAGAAGGAGTTTCACATTGCCATGGTAGGTGCATTTACTTGTGTTTGATCAAAAGTGACAGTCAAGACTTTTAAACTTTAAATAAATCATGTTCCTTTTAACTTTCTACACAGTTTCCACAAAAAATACTAAGGAGCACAACTATTTTCAACTTTGATAATAATAATATTAATAAAGTTTGTTGGTTTGTTCATGTCATTATAAGTGTTATTATCATTATTATTTGCATTTGTATTATTTGTAGTATTTGTGATACTGTACTTCTACTTTGGTATACTTTTGTTATTTATTTTGTCATAGTCTCCCTGCTTTTCTTTTTCCAGAGCTTCGGTTAGTGTTGTTAGGAGGATTTCAGAGTGGTAAGAGTAATGTGGGACACTACTTTTTAAACATTAAATCTAAATCTGACCAAATGACCACACAATGTGTGAAGATGGAAGGAAATGTACATGGCAGAAAAATTGTTCTTGTGGACACACCAGGATGGTGGAAGAGTGACCAGTTATGTGACTCCCCAGAGCGTCTGAAAGTGGACCTTATTAAGAGCATCACTTTCTGTCCACCAGGACCTCATGCTTTTCTTCTGGTGATAGAGGTTGATTTTGCTTTCACAGACAAGCACAGGAAAGCAGCTGAAGGTCACATGCAGCTCATGGGTGATGATATTTGGAATCACACCATAGTAGTATTTACAAAGCTCAAATATCTGACTGATAAAACTGACAGCTTTGGAAAATAAACTGAAAAATGTGGAGGAGAAAGCAACTGCTAGGGAACAGAAGGTTTTGGAGAAGAGAAGAAAACTGGAAGAAATTAAACGTGCAGGTAAGTTTCCAGTTTTATTGTGGACAAGTTCTTATTTTTTTATTCAATATAACCATTGCTTATATTGTATTAAAAGCAACAACTTCTATGCTCATTGTAACCATGCAGCTTTAATTAACATGTAGCCATGTGGATATATATAATAAGGATTTTATACAGTAGGAGGCATGTGAAGAACATTACTGAATGTTTAATCAGAAATGCAAGAGATTTGGACTCAGCTGTTATACATTTTTCTATGAGAAGTTTCCTTCAGTACTTGATGGCAATATATGCTACTCAGAAAGATATTTTTGTGGCAGCATTACTATAATACTATAATGATATTTTGCTGTTGTATTATATGCTATTATAACATTTTAATATTTAATATTATTTTTATAATTATATTACAATTATTTACATATGTTTCACCAATATATTTTTAACAGATACAAAGCTTACATGTAGTTCCAGACCTCTGAATATTGTACTGCTGGGCTGGGTCCTGTCGGGCAAGACATTAGCTGGCAGTGTCATCTTGGGTGCTGAAATTTCATTTGACAAGACTGTGAAGTGTATCAGAACAAGTGGTGAGGTGAATGGAAGACAGGTCACCGTGGTGGACACACCAAGCTGGTGGAAATTCCTTCCGCATCAACTGAACGCAGATTCAGTGAAAACTGAGATCTTGAAGGCAATGGTTTCTTCCCCCAATGCAGTCCTCTTGGTTATACCAGCAGACACATCATTTTTAGAGGAGCAGATGGAAGTCATATTAGAAAACATGAGACCACTTGGAGAAAATGTCTGGAGGCAAACCATGGTGCTCTTCACGTGGGGAGGAACGTTGGGAAACAAATCAATTGAATATCACATTGAAAGTGAAGGGGACGCCCTTGTGAGACTCGTTGAAATGTGTGGAAACAGATATCATGTTTTTGAGAGCATGAAAGATGATTGCACCCAAGTAAATCAGTTACTGGAGAAGATTGATGAAATGATGCTGGAAAATGCTTTGCTGAACAGCAAAGAACATCAGGGAGGGAAAAAGAAGTCTCAAGAAACTGAAATGCTGTCAGAGTGGCTTCGGGCTGAGGATGTAAAGAAATTAGTTAATGAAGAATGGGAGAGGAGTGACACTATGATGAAAGAGATGATGAAAACAATGAGCCCAGTTGTCAGAAGAGGAATGAGTATAGCTGTACCTCTAGATTGTGTGTTAAATATTTGGTGTGTTTTGTATGCAAACTTTATTTTGGTCTCAAATTCACTTTAACTGCCTCATTATGCTTTTGTTTATAGTACGTGGAGAAGAAATAAATGTGGGATTATTTGTCAACAAACACCAGCTAAAAGCTGCACTTGAGAGGGAATGGAATCGTCGGGAAGCAGTAGACAGCTCTAGAATCCAGTATAGGCAAAAATTGCTGGATGCCTATGGTAAGTTACGGGGGGCGGGGGGATTGGATTATGCTGTACAAAGAAAAATGACAAAGACTGAATTTCATAGGAATTATTGGTTGATACCCTACCTATTAAGGTCTTAACCTTGCAGAACTGCAGAAACTGCAGAAAGTTTCTTAAAGAGAGAGAGAGAGAGAGAGAGAGAGGGTAACGAATGCCAATGCTTTGTTGTATTTCCTTATAGCAGATATGTCCTCATGTGCTGATGAAGAGGATATACAGATGTCTTTGGCTAAGGTGGAAAGCTGGTTTCAGAGGCATTATTTATCAGACTACAAGTCTTTCCAGCTGTGAGGAACAAGACAAACTTGAACAGCATATTAATTAATAATTAGGTGACTAAAGTAATTTAAAAATGCATTGTTTTATTTTTATCATACAGTTGTTAAAATCATAAGTGCAGTAGTCACTGTTATATTTCATAAATGTAATGTCATTTTGTCCTCAACTAAATATTTCAACAAGGTTGTTTAAACAAATTCTACTGCTGTTTATAACTTATCTTTCGTGTAATTGATCAGCATTAACAAACACAAAGTATTTCTAAATATAAAGCCACAGAAAAAAAAAAAGAAATATGTGTTTTGTGTAAGATACACTACTAAAAATAAAAATTTAAAAATAAATCCATGAAATAACAGAAAAAGTACTGGCAGCTCATTACACATGACATTATCCAGTAATTTTACGGACATTTCTGTTAACTCTAAAACACAATGCAATGAAGTGTGAAATTCAAAATACTGGTAAAACACCTGTAAAAAATAAATATGGAAACATTCCTTCAAATTATACAGTATATTGTGCCCTATTTTTACAGAGTGCATTAATATAGTTCAATATCTACATTTTTGACAGCAAGTCAAAGTCATTTTATGAAGAGATCTCTCTTCTTGTATAGTTCACTTCACTGTATTCAGCCAGATGCCTGTTGTTTGATCTTCTGACTGGAGGGACAGAGGCAAAACTCACTGCTGCATAATTCACATCTGAATCTCCAATCTGTTGAAAAAACGCATGGTTTTTTCTTTCTTTCTACTTGAGAGCCAAATCACATTTTATATGTGTAGTTCTAATATTTAACGGGTTAGAAATATATATAAGAATATATTAGAAAACTGATTTCATATTTTAAAAACAATAAAATTGAAATTACCTCACATGACGAAGATGCTAAATTTTTAGATCCTACAAAATGTCCAGAAAATTATTGTTAAACGTTGATATACACATTCGTGATCGAATATATAAATTGTTTTGCACATCATATTTTGATTTTACCTTTTTGCCTTTTTCTCCAGCGTTTACAATAATCAACCAGAAGTGTGATTATTACCATCAAAAACACAGCATTTAAGGATATCAAGCAAAGTAACAAAGGGTCCCATACTTTTTGATTATTGCTATCTGAAATGGAGAAAAATAATGAAAAAGAATTTAATAAAGCAACAATGTGCTGCTCATAGTAAAGATCTTTGATAAATACTGTGAATGAATTGCTGCATATAGCTGTGTTCTCTACAGATTCTTTCCCATGATTTGAAACTGTATATACACTAGTGGTCAAAAACACCTGGACATTTAAGCCATAGGCTATATTTTAACAGTGTTTGAATGTCATTGCATTTGTTGCCAAAATATCAAACCAGGTGCCATTAATTTAAATTTTAAAGAAACACTACAAGCACACTTTACATACAAAACATTTCATAAAAAGTGTACATTTTAAATGATAAAACAATAGATATCTGATTACATCTGTGTAAACATGAGTAGAATTGACTTAATACGTTCAATAAACACACTTTGAGACATGTTGATGAAAAGTAACTGGGAAATCGGCTGAAAAAGTGCAGTTATGTTTGCTGAAGCCCTTTGATTGGATAATTTGTATGATGCTATAAAATTCATACAATTGTAAGTGTGTCTTAAGGATACAAGTACTTTTTGGAATCACTTTTTTGGAGGTGACAGTTAAAAAAAAAACAGTTTGCTAGGTCATAGCAATAAAATGAAGAATTTACCAGTATTTTTGAAGGTGGTTGCATTCACAACTTCTGTCTCATCACATCCTTTATTAAAATCTTTGGACTTACTTCCTTCAAAGCAGCAAATAAAGATGTCAAGGATTAGACTGTTGATTTAAATGACTTACAAACAAGAATAGTTAAAATAGTTTACTACAAAAGGAAACTTATAAGACCATAGCATGTTAAATATATATTTACCTTTTAGCAACAGATGAGCTCCAGAAATAAATTCTATTTTATTCAAGAAAACTATCCCGCAGTAGTATTTTCCGATGTCCTCCTTGGTTGTAGCTGTGATGCTGAGGTGAAAAGAATCTTCACTTGCTGAAATATCAAATCTCCCATCATTAAATTCATTCTCAAATTGGATATTATCCAAGTAATTGTATAATAGTGCAATAGGCCGAGGAATCTGTCCAATGCTCTGCTTATACCAAACCATTGTGTTGCCAAAATGTTTGTTTGTCAAGAAACATTTAATTGTAACATTATCTCCCAGCTGGAATGTTTGTAATGAGACAATTTCACCACTGTTATCAAGTCGAACTCCAGCTGAAACAGAACAGAGATTTTATTTTAAACACTAAATGTGTATTCATGCATGGAATTGACCAGTAAATAAATAAATACTTAAACAGTAGAAAGAGAGAAAAAATCTACTTACAAGCCCAAAAGATCAAAATGGCCCAAATGATCATGTTTGAGGCAATGAAAGTGTGAAAATGCTTTTTAGAAGACTTGCATGTGATGTGATTGGACACTTTCAAACCAAGACAGAATTGAATAAGACTGTGATTGGTTGAAATCGATCTGGTATCTCTCACTCCACTCCCAAATTGAAGCAAAATCTTACTGAAGTTATGGGTTGATGATCAATAACTGTGTCACTGTACTGTCTGTAATAAAAGACAGTCAAGGCATGCAAAAAATGTGGTTTTGTGTAGCTATATAGCCCTTCTCCTGGTCTTAGTCAAATATAAAGGCAGCAAGAACAGTTTGTGAAGGCGTCACTGTTATATATCACATTTTAGACATGTCAGTGTCCAGATTTACATTAAAATATTTTGCTATTTTTAGTAGTTTAAAATGAAAACTGACAGTGGAAATTCAACCTATATTCTCTTTCAAAGTTATATATTTTGTATCTCTAATCTTTGAGATAAATCATGGACTACACAAAATGCATATTGTACAAAAGATAACAGTATATGAACTTGCCACAAATCTACAAATTTTGTTTTGTTTTGTTTGCTTGTGTGAAAACAGTTTGTGGTTTTATTGTTTTTCTAAAGATGGCCATCAGAAAGGACCACCGACCACATCAGCACCATATATAGTAATCGTAGAGAAACAGGTCACAGCAGGACGGATATACATCCTGTGTACATGCGAGTGAAAGTGCAGGCCCAATTTTTAAGTCATAGGTGTAGCACTGCCACTGAAATGTTTCATGACCACAGTGTTAATGCACCGGAAAAGTGAGAATGCAGAAGACCATTGCATATTCAGACCTCTTCTGCGCTGCAAGTGTGAGTAGGTGTTTATGGCAACCACATATTAAACATGTGACTATGTGGAAAAAAACTATAACCTATTTATAACCTATGTACCTTTAGAAATGTAAAGTTGAATTTGCAGCTACATTTTCTTCACAACTTGACAATGAATATGCTATTATAAACAAGAGCACACCCATAGATGAAAATCCATATATCTACAGACACTGAGGGGTTTTTAGGTAACTCCAAGCAAACCCACTCCAACTAGTGTTGGTGAGACTTTAATATGCCATTAAACATCTGCTGTTATTCCATTTTTAGGAGAGTTGTTTGTATATAATTAACATAATGCTATAAATATTATGTAATATAATTATAAATATTTTGTGTATGTGCATGTAGTCATTTGAAGAACATTTAAAAAAAATACATATAATAAAAATAATTGAATAAATATTAAGAAAAAATACAGACATTTCTGTTAACTGTTATAATAATATTTACGTAATAAAACAATAATTTTCATTTTTTATGCTTTAGCTCCCTCTTGAGGATTGACTCCGTGATTAAAAATTCAGCTTGTTTCTACACAGTCCTTTAAACCTGTAGAAACTCATCTTCCTATACAAACTCATCTGTCACTTGCTTTCTCTCTACTAAAAATCAAATCAGGATGTGATTATTAAGACCACTGAGGTGTACATGTCCTGTTTGTTTGTTTGTTTGTTTGTTGTTTGCTTCATACCCAAGATGGCGGCGCGATCAGACGCAGCGGCTGCTCCGGGTTCCAAAGACGGTGCTTTTATGTCTTTTAATGTCGTCTGTTCGTCTCTAAATAGTGCAGATTTACCACTAACCCATAAGGAAATCACTCCAAAACACATATACGATCGCAAAAGCCTCTTGGATATCGGCAACGTTTTTTTTCCACATTCTACAGGGGCACCATTGAGAGTGTGCTGACCAGCTGCATCACTGTCTGGTTTGGGAACTGTAGTACAGCAGACCGCAAGACCCTACAGCGGGCAGTGAACACGGCTGCAAAGATCATCGGTGCCCCTCTCCCATCCATCATGGACATTTTCCTTGCGCGATGCTCCAGCAAAACCAACAGCATCGTGAGGGACCTCACCCATCCCTCCCACAGTCTCTTCCAACTCCTACCATCAGGAAGATGGTACTGGAGCATCAGAGCCCGCTCCGCCAGACTGCTCAACAGCTTTTTCCCCCAGGTTGTGAGAGCCCTGAACTCTAACCACCCGTCTCCGCCTCCCCTAACATCAGCCATCCCCACCACATTGCCACACATACATATATACATGCCACACTTATATATCTATTTATTTATTATCTAATTAATTATGTTTTTAATGTGTAGATGTGTATATGTCTCAGCTAGTTTGAGATGCATTAAAAAAGTGAGACGTGTAGTGCAGCCCAGGTCAGGGACCCGGCCCACCCACACGGCCCACTTGCCCTGTATGTTGTTTATTTTTTTTATTTATTTTTTGTGGGTTTTTTTTCTCTCCTTTTCCTTTTGTCATGTATATGTCTCAGCTACTTTGTGATGCATTAAAACAGTGAGACGTATGGTGCAGCCTAGGCCAGAGACCCAGCCCACCCACACGGCACACTTACCCTGTATATGTGTGTATTTATTTATTTATTTATTTTATTTTATTATTTTTCCTCATTTTCCTTTCGCCTCCTTATATATATACATATACACAGGTTCGTAACAGGTGTGCATGTATTTCAGCTGATATGTGATGCATTTAAAAAAAAGTGAGGCATGCAAGTCAGAACCAGCCAGGGCAAGTGGCAGTGGAAGCGATAGCTCAGGGAGACGGCGGGGAGACACAAGCCCCACCCTATATCCACCCACCCGTATTACAACTCCACCACACCAGATACAGACCTGGATGTCACAGCCTACTGGGGACTGGAGGCCAAACAAAAAAGATGATGAAGAAGAAGAAGAGGAGAAAAGAGAGAGGGGGAAAAATGCACATATCTATCTATCTATATATCTATCTATATATATATATATATATAAAATATAAAACACACTGTATATATAAAAAAAATACCATATACATAAGAGTGTAAGTAGGTTAACATTTTCTTAGACCCTTTCTCAACAATGTTTTCTTATCGATGTTGTCCTCCACCCCTCCCCAAAACTCAAAGATTAATATTCAAATTAAGTTGAAATAGTAGTTTAGGTGGAGATGTGTTGTTGTGATTGGTCTCAGACAAAGAAGGTCAACAGATTTATGACTGCTAGAGGGTAATTCAGGGTGACCAGAAGGGGTGTAATTCTACTGTATTATGGGATGAACTGGATAAATTTTCCATTGAGATATAATCAATTAGTAGGTTTTTCCAGGATGCAATATGTATGGATTTTCTTGATTTCCAGTTCATGAGGATAGTTTTCTTGGCGATAGCTAGCGCTACCAGGAGTAACTGACTGTTTATATTGTCTAAATTGATTATGGATATATCACCTAGTAAACAAACTGATGGAGAATTTGGGATGTGACATCCCATAGTGACAGATAGTGATTCAATGACCTTTTCCCAAAAATTTTTAATTGGGGTACAATACCAAAGGGCATGAACATATGTATCTGTTTCATTTTGGGTGCAATGTGAACATGTTTCTGAAGTGAATCCCATTTTAAACAATTTCTGTCCGGTTAAGTGAAATCTGTGAAGTACTTTATACTGTACAAGTTGCAAGTTGGCATTTTTTGTCATAAAGTAGATATTTTTGCAGATTTGTGTCCAGAAATCGGCATCAGGAGCAATAGATAGGTCTGATTCCCACTTAGCATGTGGTAAACTTAATGTATTGTCTGATTTTAATATTATTCTATATATTTTGGAGAGTAGCTTTTTTGAGGACGATATATTAATTAACTCTGAGATTAAAGGTGAAAGTTCTAGATTCACGGTTCGATGTTCATTTTTGATTGGATAGATGATTTGATTTGTAGATATTCCAAAAAGCTATTACTCCTGATGCCGTATTCCTGGACCTTATGTCTTCTGAGGAAAACATTTCTCTCCACATAATGGTACCACCAAGTTTGAACTTCCAAAATGCAGTTTTAAATGCAGCTTCAAACGGCTCTAAACGATCCCAGCCGAGGAAGAAGGGTTTTAGCTAAATGATCTGTTATTTTCCAAAACAATTACAATTTATATACTTTTTAACCTCAAACGCTCCTCTTGTCTAGCTCTGCGTGTTTTCAGGTGTAGTGCCAAGGTACTTACCCCTGATAAAAAAAATGTATCCCTGGTCGAAAATACAATCCACTATAACTTTTGCCAGGTAACACGAAACTTGTCCATATTCACCACTGTTATTAGACATGATGTGATGTATTAAAAAAAAAATAAAACACTTGATGATAGGCCATCATCTGTACATTTTGGAGGGGGAAGGGGGGGGGGGGTACATAGTTTGGCAGACTGCATGTCCAGCCTGATCGCTTTTTGTGTATTTAAATGCAATGCATTATGAAATGATTTTAAAAATAATTTACCATGGAAAGAGGAGGGGGAATAAAGAACAACTTATAATAAAAAGTACATAGCAATAGTAAAATGATAACTTAAACAATTCATGTGTTATAGTTTCATTAACCTTGCGTTGTTTTATTTTGTGAATACTTCATATCATGTCTAATAACAGTGGTGAATATGGACATGTTTCTTGTTACCTGGCGAAAGTTATAGTGGAATACATATCTTTTCAGACTGTATTTTCGACCGGGGATACAATTTTTATCAGAGAGAGTTCACACAGAGTTACACAGAGTTCACGCAGAGCTAGACAAGAGGAGCGTTTGAGGTTAAAAGTACATAAATTGTAATTTTTTTTAGAAAATAACCAATCGTTTTGCTAGATAAGACCCTTTTTCCTGGGCTGGGATCGTTTAGAGCTGTTTGAAGCTGCATTGAAACTGCATTTAAACTGCATTTTGGCAGTTCAAACTCGGGAGCACCATATAAGTCCATTATATGGAGAGAAATGCTGAAATGTTTTCATCAAAAAATATAATTTCTTCACGACTGAAGAAAGAAAGACATGAACATCTTGGATGACAAGGGGGTGAGTACATTATCTGTAAATTTTTGTTCTGAAAGTGAACTACTCTTTTAACATAACAACAATTATGGCTTTACAAGACTGTAATTTAAATAGTCTCTCTTCATATTCTATTAAATGTTGTTAGGATCATACTTTACCGTCTTCAGAATCATTTCCAACAGCGCTCAGCACCGCTGGCTTTACAAAATTGATACTCCAGGGTGACACATCGTCATCCAGTAAAATAACATTCATCAGAAGTGTTCCATTAAAGCAAGACTCTTTCATGGAGTGGCTTTGCTTTAGGAGTGTCCATGATAGACATGCAAATAACCAGATACGGTAATCCATATTCAAATGTTAAGAAGACAAAAATGCAGTGTCTCAGCCTTTGAGGTCAGCACAATATTTAGTTCGAATTGATTTTCATTGCAGTGTAGTTGTCCAGCTTTTTTAAATCCAGTTAAATCCAGCAGCCTTCATCGTGTTTATGACATTCCAAGAATGGAAAATGTAGAGGAAAAACAAAAAAGACTATTTTATCCAAGCTAGTGTTTTGTCCTAGACAGGCACGCTTTCACACTGATCACTCTGCTCTCAACTGAGCGTGTTAATGAACAACATAGTCAGTAGTCGTGTCTCAAAACCTAGTGTGCTGTCTACATAGGCAGCATATATGGGCACATTTCCAGCCAGACCGCTTTTTTGCTAGTTCACTAGTCTAGCTCACACAGTGACGGTCAGTAAGAGTGAAAATTTAGGCCTAATACTCTCATAAAGGAGCTTTTATATACATATAGGCTATGTATCTATGTATAAGTAATTAAATTTGTCAAACCAACTGAAGCAGAAGCTCTCAGGGTCTATTGAACACTACTGTGAACACTACTGACGATGGGAAGAAGAGTGAAGGACAAAGGTTGAGTCATAAAACCATTGTCCCGTGATAAATGGATCCGTCATAAAAATATCATGTTTGTTTTCCCAGCTGAGAGCAGGAAAATACATAAATTACTCTCTGATGCATGCTATGATTTGTTGTGCGTAAGTTTATTATTTGCATGTCGACCTTTTTATTTTTCTATTATATATTGAATATATTATATTAAATATATCTTTATATTTACATTTTAAGGTTAAATTTATGCCCTGAATTGGTGCTCTAGAATATACTAAAATGTGTGCTTCTTTACTTAAATCCAACTAAAAACGCTGTAAATAAATGCACACTTCATTATAATCTTTATCTTTTTTTCTTGTTAAATGTAGGCTACTTGAATTGTGCCACACTCATTGTTTTGTGCTTACACATATCTTTCCAACACGTTTATGTACCTGGTACTTCCCCTCAATAATGATGTATCATATCAAACTATAATCTTGGCAGTTCATATATTTCCGTTCATATATTGGTTCCGTTTCATTTACGACTTCTGAGAAAAATCTATTAAGTAAATCTTATTGTAATCTGTGCCATAAAACGTCAGCAGGCATCATAAGTCATAGCCTATCTATCCATTTTTTAGTGGCGTTTCTCTGTGGCTAACATGCACATAAATAAATGTGTGATTATATAAGGTGATAAAGAAAAGTAGCTGTTTCTTTGTGGAATTGCCCCATAACTAGTTGCTGGTTTATGAGCTGAGGGTGCAATATAAAATGTATTATAAAAGTGTTAAATGTGTAAATAAAAATGTATTATCCTTTTATAGTTTTATGTATTGCTTTCAATCTCTAGTTTTGATGATGTACTGCTCCCTCTAGTGGTCAGTTGTACACATGTCGCTCACTAAACACACCACCCCTCGCTTGCTCTTAGCAGTTTTGCTATAGCTATACCACATTACTGATAATACCGTTACAGTACATCCCTACTGCTAAAAATAAAAAGTCTTTGCTTTGCTATCGCAGATATTTTAAATTAGAATAAGTAAATTATATTTTAAAATATTAAAATAGAAAACAGTTTAAATTGTAATAATATTTCACAATATTGCTGTTTTTACTGTATTGTTTTAATTAAATAAATGCAGCTTTGGCGAGCAGAAGAGACTTCTTCCAAAAACATAAAAAGAAATCTTACCAACCATAAACTTTTGAATGTAGTATTTTATTACTATTATTACTTTCTTATTACTATGTAATCTATTATTTCTCACTAAAACAAGAAGTGATAGTTTTGTCAAATTCAGTCAGATCAGTCAAATAATGGTATAACCAACATGCAGGAAGTCTATTATGTCTTTATTGTATTGTACCTGCTTTTTATGCTGACTTACTTACCTGGTTAACTGACTTACCTGGTTAAATAAAGGTTATTATTATTGTTATTATTTTATTGTCATGTGACAAAAAGGCCATAATGGTAGACCCACAATAAGTCTCTTAAAATATATATTATCATTATAAACAAAAATATCAAATAAATATCATAACATGCAAAATTAGTTCAGGTTGTCAACTTTTCAGTGGTATGACCCCAAAAATTATGAACAAATGAAGAGGTGGCAATATATTTTTTAAGGTCTAAAGAAAATGCATTATTTATTAAAAAATAAATAAATAATAACAATCCAATAAATATTTTTTAAATGTAGATTTTAAAAATACCCCCTTGGATATCTATATTTATAATTATTCCCTTATATATGAATTAATTTTAAAGCACTACACATATCTGAACCGTGTGTAGTGCTTTAAAACACAGAGGCCCATCAGTCACCCACTTAGGTGCTTGATCAAGCTCTGAGTGAAGCTGTAATGCAAAAGACTACCAAAGACTACCGATGCTGGTTTCTGATAGGATGTCCTGCTTTTGAATTATTATACATCTTATTATAAATAAGTCACCGAAGACTATCGAGTTTGGAGTATTTCTACTAGGGCTGTCAATCGTTTACATTTTTTAATCTAATTAATTAATAATAAATTTAATAATAAACTTTATTTTATAAAGCGCCTTTAAAAGCAGCTTCTCAAAGCACTGAACACAATATAATCAAATACAATAAAAAGCAAAACAAAATCAATAAGCAAATGCAAGTTTAAAAAAATATGCCTTAAGTTGAACTTTAAAACCATCATAATTCAGAGCTCCCCTAAGTTCAAGAGGCAGAGAATTCCAAAGGACAGGGGCATAAAAAGATAAAGCCTTGTCACCCATAGATCTTAGACTTGTTTGAGGAACAACCAACAAGTTTGACTGAGAGGAGCGCAATCTATGACTGGCAGTGTATGGATGCAATAATTCTGTGAGGTAATGAGGTGCCAGGCCATGTAATACTTTAAAAGCAAGAATCAGAATTTTAAAATCCACTCTAAACCTGACTGGGAGCCAGTGCAAAGATTCTAACACTGGAGTAATATGACTGCCAATCCTAGTCCCAGTTAAAATCCTGGCGGCTGAATTTTGTACATATTGCAGCTTATTAAGTGTAGATTTAGAAGCTCCGGCTAAAAGAGCGTTACAATAGTCTAACCGTGAGACGACAAAGGAATTTACCAGCATTTCTGCGACTGTGAAATTTAACATAGGGCGCAATCTTGCGATATTTCTGAGGTGGAAAAAAGAAGTTTTAACAGTGCTCTGGACAAAAGAATCAAAAGACAGATTAGCATCAAAAATAACTCCAAGGTTCCTCACTCGACTCTGGACTTCCAAAACAGAGCCATCCAGAGTCAGAGACAGATGGCCGGCTTTAGAAATTTGATGACGGGAACCTATAAGCATAACTTCAGTTTTATCACCGTTCAAACACAAGAAATTATGATCCATCCATGTTTTAATCTCAGTAATGCAGTCAGACAAATAAGCAACGTCAAGGTGCTCATGAGGATTTGAATGTATATAAATCTGCGTATCGTCGGCATACAAATGATAATGAAGGCCAAGTGATCTCAAAAGGTGGCCTAAAGGTGACAAATAAATGTTAAAAAGTAAAGGGCCTAAGACCGACCCCTGAGGGACACCAGTTGAGACAGAGCTAATCTCGGACCTATAACCACCCATAGAAACAAACTGGGAACGGTCAGTAAAATAAGACCGTAACCACTTCAAGGCAGTCCCAGACACACCAAACACTCTTTCAAGGCGAGTAAGTAATAGACTGTGATCCACAGTATCAAACGCAGCTCTTAAATCAAGAAGAATAAGAACAGATGTTGCACCAGAGTCAGAAGCCATCAACAAATCATTGGTGACCTTGACCAAGGCAGTCTCAGTACTGTGAAATTTACGAAAACCCGACTGAAGAGGTTCAAAAAGGCTATTAACTGTGAGATGATTACACAAATGAGAGGCAACAATACGCTCAAGTAATTTTGCCAAAAACGGGAGATTTGAAATAGGACGAAAGTTATTGAAATCGTCTATAGTTATTGAAATTACACAGTGTGGCAATTAATTAATCTAATTAATCACATATTAATCACACATCATATTTGGCTGAGAAATTACCCACAAAAGATAATTTAAAGCCATTATTGTGTTACATGAGAAGAGCATGTTGGCTAATCGATATTACCAAAATTAGAAAGAATTTTTGATTTCTCTTTTTTGATTTCTAATTTTTGGGTGAACTATGCATTTAATTAGTTTTTTATTAATATATTCCTTTTATAATATGTAATTTTTTAAAATGAAATTATACTCTAAAAAAGAAACTAAAACTTCCAGTATGTGGCAGTAAAATTTCTTAATGAATAAGTCATTGAGCCATTTACTCAATTTGTTCAAAATGCGGATTCCTTCACATATTGCGTTTTTGTGTGCTTGGTGATGTGGTTTTAATATGTAATATTTGCGTCGGCAAAAACAGACAATAATGTGTTTAAAATATAACACAATATTAACTTCTTATTTACATAACTGCCTTATGAAATCACTCGTGAAATCGTGCACTCGTGCTACATTGGGGACAAAACGGCACTCGTGTGATATCGCTTATCATATGATATAAATATGAGACATTTTTATTGATTTATTTTTTTCCAAATATCTTGAGTTTTGGGCTACATGACTGCAGTTATGGACTACATATTGTCCTGCATCACGTCGCCACTGTGGAGAGAGTATCAGGACTCATGCGCGAACTTCCGCTTCGTGTAGACAATGCATGCGCGTGGTGACCCATATCCTTGTTGACGTAAGCAGCAGCAGTTTTACCTGATAATTCTGTATGGTTTGTTTGTGTATTTCTTTTTCCATGTTATGTATATTTAAGTATATACATATACTAACCGCTGAATTTTATCTTTATAAGCACTTCATTTACATAACCTGTATGGAATTGAAACATTTTTAAAAATCTGAAAACCTGAAAACAGAATAAAGTCATAACTTAATGTTTTAATGGATAAGAAATATCAAGAAAAACACTGCATTATGTTATTTCATTTTTATTAGAATTATCATAGGAAGCATTGTTCTTGACAAAATGTACTACTGTGATTTTGGGATTTGTAGCTTTCTTACAGAAAACTATCAGTCCTATCAATCACAATTAAAGAAATGGAAGTTTCCAAAGATGTGCATTAATTTATTTTAGGAAATCGGTTTTACATAAATGACTTGAACATACACATCACAATGAACTCAAATGTCTCTGTACATAAAGTGAAAATAAATACATAATTAATTACATATAAATGACAAAATTTCAAACAAGGGCAACACTGCTGCTTTTTGTTTCACAGTTATGTTATGTTCTGCCAATGCTATATTAAAGCTCAGCTGACTTGCATCCCAAAACGTTTTCCAAACAGACTTCTCAACAACTTCCTGTTGCTTATTTGCCAGGCCGGAGAAAACAACAGTTGCATAACCCTAATTGCTATTCCATCCCTATCCTACTTACACACAACACCATTTTACGCCAACATGAGCACCTCAAGTTAAACTCCTTCCTTTATCTCCCCCTCTCTGCCTTCATTCTTCTGTTGGGCTCTGAATGTGTGAGCTAGGAGCTGATAACTTGCCCAGACCAGGTCTCATGCTTCCTTCCGGAAGACAGGTTGGTGATGACCACCTCAACAGCTTGGAACTTTATGTTCTTGGGAGGAACAGGACACACTTTGTAGGTCACCTCATCCCCTTCCATTGGCACATATTCACCCTCAATACTAAAAAGAAAGAGTATAATATAATATAATATAATATAATATAATATAATATAATATAATATATAATATAATATAATATAATATAATAACATAATTTAAAATGTAATAAAAATTCTCTATGTAATATTTTAAAAGCAATTTTGATATTTTCACGCTTACTCTGAGATGTGAACAAATATGTCTTCTCCTCCATGGGAGGGGCGAATGAATCCGTGACCTTGTGACCTTGAGAAGTTCTTGCAAATGCCCTTGAAGACAGGTCCAGATTTGGCTCTTACAGATCTGACAAAATACCAGAGTAAAGAGGTTCTAGATCAACTTATAAGATTCCTTTTAGTAAATAAGAAGCACAAAACGTCTCTTTGTGTTTCAGTGAAATTAACACAACAATATATGGTTCATCGTCTCTAATTGAGATTGACTATTTTTTTCCCAATGCATCTATTTTCTATGCCATTTTACAATACAATAACAATTTTATATTTATATATTTCAGCATCCATTAGCCAATATGCAGAACTCCCTCTCAAATATAAAAATGTTAACTATTGTTTTATTTCTGCTAAATAATCACTATATTACAGTAATAAAAAATGGATTATAAGTTCTGTATGTATGTATGTATGTATATATATATATATATATATATATATATATATATATATACACACATATATAAAATGTCATAATTTTGTTTGCAATGATTATTATCAGTCTTGGACACAAATGACTCTCAGTCTATGGTCAATTTTTTTTTCTTTCTCTTTCATTATATATTCATTTTATTGTATGTATTTGCTCTTAGATTTCTGTCTTTTTCACTCTCTTTGGGACTTATCTCCAATTATCTGGCAGTTACTGGTATCTCCAATACTGAATAACAAAGCAGAAAAGTGTCAATATCCGTAAAAAAAACAAAACAAAACAAAACAGTCCAAATTCTTGTATCACATTTACACAAAGTACATAGAATGCTTTTACTCTGTTAACACGGGTACTCACGCTGAATAGGTGCGTGTGCGTTTGGTGGGCAGTGGACTAGGAGGTTCCCCTGTTTGGGGCGGTTTCCTCTCCAAGACATTACTGCCCTCTCTCAGGAAGGGTAATGAAAGTGAGAAAGGTGTATGTGGGCAGTGCGGCTTTCGATCAGATGTAGACGTGCTGTCTGAATCAGCCATTGGTGTGAAGTTAACTGGAGATGAAATGAGGCCTCTGTGGTTTGAAAAAATGGATTTGAAAAACAAACAAACACATTTGTATTATATTTGATATGAAACATTAAACAGCTGCTTTGAAATATCCATCCTGCCTGATTTGATCTGTTTTTACTTAAGAGACGTTTTTATGTGTTGTGTTATTCTCTCTGAACTCAAATCTGGATGCAGCAGCTGCATCAGGACCACATCATATCTTATTACTAGGGGCGACTGTTTCCCCCCTTCATATTGTTTCCATTTCATTGTGTTCCAATGCACCAAGGGTTTCTTCCCTGTAGTCTAAGAAAGACCAAGCATATGTACCGCAAACTCCATATCAGCCTAATCGACAGTGACTGTGATTAAACTGTAAGTACGTCTTTTATTACCATATTATCAACCTGCGCTCAACAATGCAGGTTGTTGACAAACGTAGTCCACAGTATGCGACACCATAACAGAAAAGGCGTATTCAATCAACGGTAATATATACGTACAGGAAAATATAATAGGACAACGAAGAAATTCTTACCGTACTGTACGTTATAGTGGATACCAATCTGTCGCTTGATATCTCGAGCGCTGCGGATACAAATATATCTACATAGCTACATTAGAATCCAGTATTAAATGCCTAAATACTATCATTCGTGGTCCACATATTCGATTCAAGCGACCCCTACGTAGCACACAATAAATGAGGTTACGGGAGGAGAGGGAGGGACACCCCATCAAAATTGAACGCGAGACGCGACGCGACGCGAGAAAACAAAAACGCTCCAATTATAATCAACGAAACTACACTGCAAGCGGCAGAATCCTGACGTCAGTCTTCAGTCGACCAATCAGCGCGCCCATAATGTAATACTGCCGCGTTCTAGGTTTGACGCGACGCAGTGTAGATGTGGTGCTTGTTATTGTTTTTTCATGTTTAAAATATTGTAATAGAGGGATTAATAAGATTTAACCGTATATAAAAAGAATTTAACCGCATACGTAACCTTAACTACATCTATTATATACCTAAGTGGGTTTTAAACTGGGGTCAGGGCATCCCCAAGGGAGCGCATTTAAAAATGTAAAAATAAATCAAATAAATAATAAATTCATTAATTAATAAAACAATATATTTTAATATATGCTGAATATTTTTCAAATAATATTTTACACATTTCTATTATATAATAGAAATGTGTAAAATATTATTTGAAAAATATTATTTTTCATACATACAAAAAAGGACAGAATTATTTTAAATGACTTTTATTTTATAACCCACTGTGATCAATCAGCATTCATTTCCTCAAGAACAAAAATAAATGGAGTTATAATCAAGAGGATGTGTTTGTGGGGTGTTGCAAGCAGCACGAACCCCATTATTCCTTTCACAGAGCTGCAAATACATCCAGGCAGTATTCTTTACATTTACTGCACTGGCTAGCATTCATACAACAGCAAAAGTTCATCTGATGAAAATGAACGTGCGGAGTCAGACAAAGCTAGTCATTTACTGCTTGGTATCTTGAAAGAAGCTGCTATAGTCTGCTGATCAGAGTGCTTGACGTCACTGCATTGACATGAGTATGGCTCTGTTTGAAAGGAAAAAAAAAAATACAACCCTACAAAAAAGGGCACTCAAATATACAGGAAAAGTCCTCAAGAGGTTGGAGGTCTGATTACTGATCCATTACTCAATATCTCATCCAAAACACTTAAGATAATGCACATTGGAGATTCTTTGCACGTTTATAAATACGCATTCAGTTTAAAACTTTATAAACTTGACCTGTGTTGCACTCAGTACCAGACACATTTGATAGTGGTGGTGTGATGACAAGATTTGCCAGGGTTTTGAAGAATAGGCATAGACAAGTCACTCTGACTCACAGTAAGAATAGCTACATGAACAATAACCGGTCAAGTTTCAAGCTTGCGCAAATAAAAACAATTATGATGAATGGTTGATCATCTCTGCTAACAGAATCGTGTGAAGTAAAAGATAATTACCATTAATAGAGCTGATTACAGGACAGAAAATTCACAAGCAGCTCTCATTACAGTTCAGTGTAATATTACAAACAGTTGCCTGAACACAGATATTTGGATGATTTCATAAATTAAACTCTGGTTTCTCCCACTAACAAGCATGAGCCTAGCATTTTTTATAGGCTAACTTTTTTTTTTTAAATGAACCATTTTTTAATACACACAGACCCAGCTTGTAATTTATAAGCATTATAGTTGCTAAACGTAATACCTTTTATCTGCTCTGCAACGTATTATATAGCTTTGAATAGTATTTGTCTATGCAACACAGTTTTAAAATGTATTTTATGTATTGTGTATACTTCAGTTCATAATCACATGAGTATTTAAACCTTTCATACACATACCAAATCCTCCTGTTTGAAGCATAACCCCTTTCCCTCCCAAATATGTATATTTATAGCCCATTCATGCTCGTTTCTGCAGCTCCTTCATTCTGTTGAGGGCAGAGCCAGCCTGGAACCATTCGATCTGGGTTTCGTTGAAGGTGTGGTTCAGCTCAATGGTTTCTGAGCTTCCATCACTGTGCTTGATGACGGCCTTTAGGGGCTAACAGAACAATAACAAAGTTATTATGGAAATATTAGGAAAGGTAATTACTAAGCATACATTTACAGCAGGGTTTCCCAAACTGGGGTATGTGAGGGAACTACAGGGTGTTTCTGAGTTGATGAAAAGATAATTAAATCACCACATTAAACATTAAAGTAATAAAGGAACACTTAATGGAAAAAAAAACAATTTTCATCTTTTTTTAAAGTGTTCATTTATTACTTTAATTTTTAAAGTAATTGAATTGGTTTACTTGTATGTCATATGACCATTAACCAAAATAATCTCATGGCCTCTACAACAGCAATATGATCAAAAGTTTGAAAAACCTGAGGTACACTGTCAATCAGACAACAGGGGGCATAGATAAGTTTATACTTTTTAAGCAAGTAAAAGGCCTTTTGGAATAACTTTAAAAATATCCACCTTCAGGTTAAGGATACAAGTCTTCTTGCTGTGAAATCTCTACAGATTTTTCTGAAGTAATTGTAAAAATAACTTTCATATCAATTTTTCAACACTTACTGGACTGAAGCAATTTTTTTAACCGATTTACTTATCCATAGATCATGCAACATATTTGATTAATTTTAGAATCTGGCTTTTGAGAAACATTTATTTGTACAGCTCTCAATCTTCAGTGTAATCCACTGGATTATATTTTGCCCCCTACAATGAAAAAATATAGCAGGGCTCTCAAATCTCACGTATTTCAACCAGTTCACATCCTCTCACGCCACACCTTGTATTTCTCATGCTGAAAAGGGATAACTTGCCCCGCTATATACAATTAATAGACGAGGCTCAGGCATACGGAGGGAAGCTCTCTGCCGAGTTTCATAGCTGTCTGGAGTTATACAGAGTTAAATTAAACCTACCAGCCAATCAGAAATGAGAATGCTGTTTCCGTGTAAATCACGCGATCGCGCTGCAAGCGTGTTCGTTACTAAGCAACATGGATGAGCGCACACACGGAGCGTAAAGTTGGAAGAACAAGATCTGATGAATCCTGTGTAACCCCTTCATTTTTTTAGCATTTTGATTTTACGATTAGACGAAATCACTTGACTGTGAAAAGATAGTGAGAGCTGATGTTGGGGAATATAGCCAAATTCCTGCTAAATTATTACTGATGCAGTCAAAAACTCTCCAATTGCTTTGCAACCAGAAGCTTTAACTTAGCTTTGCTACCAGAAACTAAGTACTAGAGATGTTATAACAGTTGGTAAATCTGATAAATGGCAAATTCATCCAAATAAAATAAATTGTTTTATATATTTAAAAAATGATGACAGGTAGGGGCTCCTAGGGCTGGACGATATGGCCAAAATTTATATCACAATATATCTCTTAATTTCGGTCGATACGATATAATTCCGATATCGATATGAACAATATTTTTAAAAAAGCCTCAGAAAAACTACCAAGAACGCCCACAATGGATGTCTGGACCCAGGTCTGGGCTGGGGTTAAAATTCGGCCCTGGAAAAATCCAGCCCATCCGGCCCACAAGTTCTCCCGTGAATGTTTTGCTGGGTTTTAGGGCCTTCAATTGGAGTAAATAAATGAATAAATAAAACAGGACAGAAACAAATAATGACAGATATGACTGAATTCACAGTAAATGCAACAAACTTAATCATGCATTTTTGTCACATAGAAATGCACTTGACAGTAAAGCATTGATTTTGAGCTAGAATGCAGGAAATTTATTGCAAATAAATTCTGTGATCATTTACTCAGCCTCAAGTCATTCAAAACCTGCATGACTTACTTTCTTCAGTGGAACACAAAGGATATTTTGTAGAATGTTACCAAACCATTTTGGTTCCCCTTGATTTCTACTGTATGGACAAAGAATTCTTGAATTTATCAAATTATCTTCTTTTATGTTCCACATGATGTAACTAAAAATCTAAACAAAATATCTAAAGAGAAAGAAGTTTTTTCTTAGAATCCAGAGTTTAACTGAGTAGTTTAAGCCCTATTAGTAAGATTGTGGTCACAAGAAGTAAAACCATGGTCCTTATTACCATGGTTACATGGTTTTAAAATTAAATAATAAGTAATAGTAAACTATGAAATTTGTAATAAAAAAACTAAACATGTAGAAACAGAAAATAAAGAGTGAGCAATAACAAAAACACGTTGCTGGAGACAGGCTTATTGAGAATGCAAATTGATTCTCTGCCAGCAGGAAGCATTCTGGAAGCGCAGAGACAGTGATTTCCCCTATCGAAATATAGGAAATGTGTTTAAAAATCATATCACCGTTACTGAAAAAATAAATATCGTGATATATATTGATACTGAATTATTGTTCAGCCCTAGGGACTCCCATTAAAAGCACTGTGGTTTCCCTACTTGAATGCAGAGAGAGTGTTCTCCACGGTGAGTTTAAACAAATCCAAAACTAGGAACAGTTTGGCTTTGGATGGAACGCTATTATCTATCATGACGATGCTTTATGTGGGAGCCCTCTACCCGTGTCAAAATGTGCAACAAACACTTACAACAGAAGAAGAAGAAAAAAAAAACAAAAAAAAACCCATCTCACACACACACACACACACACACAGCTTGACATACATCTGCAGGGCAAGTTCTGCAATCCTACTGTATGTGTACAGTATGTACATTGAGTACTGCTGTTCAGTTGGCTTGTTTGAGGCAAAATTCTTTGTATGTTTGATACGTTTGTGTTTTTGCAATACATAAATCTGTTTATTTTATTTGGATGAATTTGTCTGTCTTTTATCAATATGTAAAATTGAACCGCTGGTAAAAACTTGAGAGAATTGGGTGCTGCAAATATCTGAGTTGCTCCTCCCCTTTGAGTGGCCCCTCCCCTAACAGAAATCTCACTCCAAACTTTTGCTATAACTTGAGCGCCCTGAATATAGACATAAAACTGACTATTTAAAGGAGGGGGGTCTAATGCTACTTCATGCATGTTGAGTTATTTACATGATTAAAGAGTTGGATTCTCATGCTAAACATGGCCAAAGTTTCAAAAAACGATATGAATGTAGAACGGAGTATTTCTGTGTCAAATATACTCCTTCCGGTTTTGTACAATTTTCGGAGTTTTTTTTTTTTTCAAGCTTGGCTCTTCATTACGTAATAAAGGGTGGAACTCCTTGTATGGGCATTTCTCCAGGAAGAACGCGCCCACGCACACATCGACCAGAGTGAGAGCAAGAGCGCCTATCAGCGCACTTCATTCGGCTGCACTGAACGGGACTCACTCAAGAAGAATGTCTCCAACGAAGTGTGTTTTTGGTTGTAAGGGAAAGATAACCTTGTTCAGCTTCCCAAAGAACCCAGCGTTACGCAAACAGTGGATGCAGTTTGTTTTTCCGGGCAGCAGCGGAGAACTGCAAGTGTGTTTATTGACAAACGTTTTATAAACAAGGCCCAGTTTGACGCTGGATTTGCACATCATTTGATATTGAAAGATGGAGCGGTCCCAGCGATAAAAGATCCCGGTCATTAATAGGAACTGCATACGGTAAGTGAAACAGCATCAAATGTCTGTGTTTTGTTGGCAATCGCCACAAGTGCTCGTCACTCTTTAGCTCCGCCCACGGCGTGCCTCCAGGATCTCGGCTGTTTTCGGAGAGAATTGGAAACCTGTATCTTTCATTTCTAATTGTGATAACACTAAAGACTCTTTGGAGCTATGAACGATGCTATACCACACTATAGGTACTCAAGATGAGATTGGGTGAAACTGTGTGTGTTATGTGCCCTTTAAATATCATCTTACTAAGACATACTACTAAGAAATAGAGAGTGACAACTGATATTTTTATGCATATTATGCAAGTAGTCTGAAAGATATTGATAATTGATATACACTACAAGCCATCAGATTTTCGTTTTACTTTTTGGTCATATAAATATCAGCAACTGCACCAAATTGCATATTTTTGCTCAGGTTGGGCCTCTGAATAACAATCAAGCTTTTTTTTCTTTTTTTTTTTAAATGAAGGTTCAACTATTCCACTGAAAAAATTTGATAATTTGTTTTTAGTTTTATATATATTAATATTTCGGACCTTACAGGCTTAAAGTAAATATTTTAGGTCAAAAGGGGTTTGGCTGACAAAAAAGGAATGGGAATTCCTGACTAATCAAACCAGGAAAAAAGGTATATAAACTAGAATCATGAATTATCAGAATCATTCTTACCTTTCCAGGGGCAAAGCTCTTAAGCTCTACAATGGAGATTTTATCATCTGGGCGGATTTTGTCGTAATCAGCAGGGTTGGAGAAGGTGAGGGGAAGCAGGCCCTGTTTCTTCAAGTTAGTTTCTGTTGACAGACCAGACAGAAAAATTAAAATCAATTGCTAAATGATGCTTAGCTTCAAGGGGGAGGATTATTTCACACTCACCATGGATTCTAGCAAAGCTCTTCACAATGATGGCCCTTCCTCCTAAATGTCTGGGCTCCAGAGCAGCGTGCTCTCTGCTGGAACCCTCACCATAGTTCTCATCTCCCACAACTACCCATGAAACACTGTGCTTCTGCAAGTGGGATATTAGGACATCCAGAAATCGTTAAGAATACAAATGCTTTCAGTAGGCAGAAAACATCATGATACAATGAACAAAAATGGCACTAAACAGCTCTTACTTTGTAATGGCGGGCAACATCAGGAACACCGCCAAACTCTCCAGTCAGATGGTTGCGAATTTTGTTGACAGCATCGTTCTCAATATTAACGGCACCAATGAGCAGGTTATTAGAAATGTTATCAAGGTGGCCACGGAACTTCAGCCAAGGTCCGGCAGCACTGATGTGGTCAGTGGTGCACTTTCCTTTCACCTGACAAACAGAGTTACATTATTCAGTGTTATACTGAAATCCCAAATTTCAAACATTATTACTAAATCCTACCTTAATGAGCACTTGGAGGTCCTCAAGATCTTTTCCATTCCATTTGTCGAAGGGCTCAAGCAGCTGCAGGCGGTTGCTCTGAGGGTTGACATCTACTTTCAGGCCAGACCCATCACCTGGTGGGTGCTGATAGGTGTCCTGACCTGGGTCAAAGTCACGGGCAGGAAGCTCATCTCCTGTGGGTGGCAAGAGTTTAAACTTCTCTCCATTGGGGGCTGTGAGGAAGTCAGTCTCAGGGTTGAACTTCAGTGTGCCTGCGATGGCAAGGGCTGTGACGATCTACAAGGCAAAAAAATGATATGAAAAAGGGAGAGAATAAATAAATTTGAAAAACCGCAAAAAGAAAAGGGCTTCAGAAAAACATTCAGAGTGTGGCACATTTAAAAACAGGTCAAAGTACCTCTGGGGAAGTGACAAAAGCGTGAGTGGCAGGGTTAGCGTCATTTCTGGCTGTAAAGTTTCTGTTGAATGATGTAACAATGGTGTTCTTCTCTCCCTTCTTAACATCACGTCTGCAAGAAAGGTTTTATTGGTTTATGATATGGCTTTATTACACAGTTCTTTTAATTACTTGATTCTGATTGGTCAATAATGGAATTAAGGTCAAATATTTTTGTATTAAATCATGTGACCATTGTTCCAGGCCTCTGATTTTGCTAGTTTCATCATATCTCTCGTGTGACTCAGCACCCTCCCCCTCTTCACACAAATCAATTTCATACCCAATTAACCCTTTGTTGACTGGAAAAATGTCAGTTGCACATTTCAGAACATTTCTGACTCTACATTTCCTCACACATTACAAAAACTTTGGGGTCAGTAAATAATTTTGATAAATTGAACATGTTCTTGATGGATAAAAGCGACAGTCAAGACATTAAATTCTATTTTAAATGAATACTGTTCTTTTGAATTTTCTAATAATCAAAGAATCTTAAAGAAATTAATGTATAACGGTTCCCACAGAAATATAACCAACACAATGTCTAACATTGATCATAATAAGAAATGTTTCTTGAACATCAAGGATCATGATCATCTGAAGGATCATGTAACACTGAAGACTGGAGTAATGATGCTGAAAATTCAGCTTTATTGTATTTTGTTCAAATAAACGCAGGCTTGGTGAACATAAAATACTTTTCAAACACATTAAAGAAAACGTTGAATTAAGACCTTACGAAAACCATCTACAATGACAAATACTTTACCTGTCCCACTGACCGATGCAGGGTCCACAGGCATTAGCCAGGACAATTCCACCAACATCCCTCAAGACTTTAGCCTGCAGGTAAAGAAACACATTCAATTATTCAAAAATCACATAATTTGGACCTACACACACCGCCAATGTAGCTATCTTGAATAATAAAATCCCAGGGCTCTCCAACTCAGACTCACATAGCCATCTCGCTCGATTGTGGCACGAATCTGCTCAGACCCAGGGGTGACTGTGAACTGGGATTTGCATTTGAGTCCTTTGTCAAGTGCTTGTTTGGCCAAGGAGGCAGCTCTGCCCATGTCCTCATAACTGGAGTTGGTGCAGCTTCCAATCAGACCTGTAATGTTCAGGTAGAGAGAGTGTGTTTATGAAAGGGAGCCATTTAAGTAAAAAAATGGCTATAAAAAGTCTATATATGACCATTAAAATGAAGTGGATGCTAAATCACTGACCAACTTTAACGTCCAAGGGCCAGCCATTCTTCTCAGCAACAGAGCCGATGTCTGAAACAGGGTGAGCCAGGTCAGGAGTAAATGGGCCATTGATGTGAGGCTTCAGCTGTAAGGGAGTATTATAAAATAGGTTGGAGTGTATTGATCATTAACCCTTTATTGTAACTGTAAGATACATTCAGCTTACTTACCCTAATTGACCTGCTCTTACCTCACTTAGATTAATCTCGATTATCTGGTCGTAATGACAACCCGAGTCAGGTACCAACAGATCTTGGTTCTCATTTGTTAGAGCAGCAATTTCTGTGAGGGATAAATGGAATGAGAGGCCAAACCTTTTTTAGCAATGAGCTAAATTATCCATCAATGGGAGTCTATCACTGCTGCTTACCTTCACGACCCGTCTTCTCCAAGTATGTCTTCATACGGTGGTTGTAAGGGAATACAGAAGTGGTAGCTCCAATTTCAGCACCCATATTACAGATGGTGGCCATTCCTAATTATAAAACCCAAAAGAATTTTCATGTTTTACAATGACTGACATAAGCCCATGTCTCAACTGCATGAAAAGTGTACCTCCTTATGCCACTCACACACACAATTTTAGCCCTGATTTTCCACATGCTGACAGTTAATAAAGCCCAAAACTGGATGCAAACTGGTGAGTTGTTCATGTGAATGACGATCGCTATGTCTGCATTTTCTAAGACACGTGATCTGAGAGAAGTGGCAATGCCAAGAGATATTTAGCAGATTAAATACCTAAACCTGTCAACTTTCCAAAGCCTGTAGGGTGAAATGTGTTTCGACTGAAACTGACATCCCTGACAACAATTGTATAGTGTTAAAAGAACAGCAATTTAAAAGTCAATTATACACTATATACAGTCACACTATACCTATAAACAGTCCAACTGGATTTTGTACATGTGTGTTTCACAGATTTACAAGTGATTTTAATCCCATCTGCATTCAGCATGGCTGTTTTTCTTTACTAAAAATTACGAAGCAAATTATGTACTGTCAGCTAACTACCATCCTCTGAGAAATTTAATTCATCTGGTCAATAATGTCTGAAAACTTCTCATTCATTATGACCTTCTTTGAATACCATAACTAAAGTTAAATTTATCACTGCACGCCCTGGTGCACTATAATTATGTGTTAAACCTTTCATTATGGATGTAGACTTCCAGTTCAAAGTTACAGTCGGTAGCTCAAGTACTGCTAACATTTAATCTGACCAAAATAAAGAAGGAAAGTTCAATCCCAAAATAGCTCAAAATGATCCTTTACTAACTTATATAATTAAACAATGGGTTTCATGATGCGGATATGAATGATGATGTATTAAATGACATATGAAAAGTTAGATGTCTTTCTAACTCAAACGCTCTTTTAGAAAATTAATCCAGTCTAAATATTGCTTAAGCAAGTTTTCACCTGTGCAGGAGATAGAGTCCACACCAGGGCCGTGGTACTCCACAATGGCACCAGTGCCACCCTTTACTGTCAAAATACCAGCAACTTTAAGGATGACATCTTTTGGTGAGGTCCAGCCAGATAATGTGCCTGTCAATTTTACACCAATGACCTGGAAAAGCAGATATAGCCTATAAACACTTCCATTTGCCTGGTTTTAGATAGCAGATGTTAAGTTTAAATGAATAAAAATTTATTCGTAAAAAAGAAAGTGGCAATAGCAGCTCACGTTTGGACACTTCAGCTCCCAGGGGATTCCAGCCATGACATCAACAGCATCAGCTCCACCAACTCCAATGCAGATGCAGCCCAGACCGCCACCATTAGGGGTGTGAGAGTCTGTACCAATCAACATAACTCCAGGGTATGCGTAGTTCTCCAAGATAATCTGGAGAGAAAAAAAGAAAGAAAGAAAGAAAGCTTTATGTTTGCCTGCTACAAAAACATACTGCAATTACCTAAGAACAAAAAAAAAACAAAAAGAAGGAAAATCTGTTTTATTTCCCACCATAATACAAGTCTTAATACACTTAAAATTATTTTTAATTATTACATTAAAAAAACAGTAAAGTATTACTGTTTCAATAATGCTACTGTATTAAAATATAATATAATATAATATAATAGTCATGGACCAAGTGTCCAAAACAAAACCCATACTGGTTGACAAATAGTCAGAACGATTTTTTCCAGTACCTGATGGATGATCCCAGAGCCAGGCTTCCAAAAGCCAACACCATATTTAGCTCCAGAACTAGCCAGGAAGTTGTAAACTTCTTGATTCACTTCCTGGTTCACAGAAAAATTAAATTAATGAAATAAAGCATCAGTGAAGAATAAAAGTGACTTTCGTTCACACAGTACAAATGTCATCTTTAAGCTAATTTTTGAGCCTAATGAGACCAGAAAAATCACATATGCATTGTACCCTTTGAAACAATTTCACTATATAGCATTGTTCACCTTTGCCCTCTGTAGATCCTGGACTCCTCCAATCTGGGCCTCGATAAGATGGTCACAGTGGATGGTGGATGGCACTGCCACTTTTGGGAGTCCACTGCTGATGAACTGCAGCATGGCCATCTGTGCTGTTGCATCCTGCATAGCAACTCGATCGGGTCGGAGGCGCAAGTATGTGCGTCCTCGAACGATTTCCTGTCCAGCCGGGTCATCCAGATGGCCATAGACAATCTTTTCTGACAGAGTGAGTGGTCGATTAAGTCTGGAGGTAAAAAGTGCAAGAAAAAAAAAAAAAAAAAAAGTTAAAAGTATATTTTGATTGTAAGAAAAAAAAATTGCAACTGAGTCCCCCTACAAAAGATAAGGAGGGCAGAAGCAAATAAAATTGAGTGTAAAATACTGTAATGCTAACTGACCTTTTGCGCACAATGTCAATATTTGAGCGAAGCTTGTCATAGTTGACGTAAGAGTTTGGCTCAAAGCGGCTCATGGCCACCTTGGCCTTTGCGTTGAGGGCTGCTGCCACATGAAAACGTCGGGCACCCTGACCCAGAGCGAGCTAAAATAAATAAACAGGGAATCATTACATAAAGAACTGGAACACAAACTGAGAAATCACATCGTAAACAACTAGATTATAAACAGGGTTCCAATACCTTTGACCCAGTTCTCATTATTTTTCCATGTCTCACATACATACATATACATACACATTATATATATACATACATACATATGCACATACATATATATATATATATATATATATATATATATATATATATATATATATACACATACATACATACACATAAATATATACACATATACATATATACATATATACATACAGTACTGTGCAAAAGTTTTAGGTTTTAGTTCTAAGTTTATGACTTCTGAGGATTTTTTTCCATGCCTTCTTTAGGTCTGGAAATGAGTTGTAAAATTCCCTAATATTTTAAGATTCGATGTGACAGTGAGAACTGTATATTATCAGAAATACATTTGAGTGGATATACACAGCAGTTAAACATACATGTTGTCAATCCTGACCACAAGATAATGTCACACCTGTGATGCCTTATTATAAAACCATGACAGTATCAAGGTCCTCAGTATCAAGCTCATTTGTTGTGGATGTGGACACGAATATGTTCCTGAATTGTTCGTACTGCCTACATATGTTTTGTAAGCTCATATTTTAAAAAAAATTACATCAATATGGATTACAGGTGTAATTCATAATGTGAAATCACAGCTGCTCACTTTGTTCAATATGATCACACATCAGGTGTGAAGCTACGCTAATTCTGAAATGCATAAAATAATGCGATACAGCTAAAATATTAATATTTGTTTTTGTATATATCGCGTTGTCGTGTAAGCAGCGGTGTTGTTAATCTACATCTGCAGCGCTGTTATCCTCTCTGCGCTGTTTTAACCTTGTGTTCACCTTGTGACTAAAACCAAACAGCCATACATGAAAAATCCACAATAGGTGACTCGATAAAACTGTAATAAGTATTTCTGGTTTCGTGCTTTGGCTGTCCTTTATTAAACAGCTGGAAATAAAGATTATACGCAAACGCGTCTGCTATGACATCCTTGGCCACAATGACCTGTGAACACTTCGTGAGCAGATTTCAGCACGAAACCAATCAGTTCACTCAATCTGTGCACCTCAAAATACCATGCACAGCTATGAATGGCATTAATTAACGAACTAACAAATGCAAACCATGCGTGTTGACAATATACAAATGTAGGTTTTTATGTACCTGAAGCCGGGCGACGGTTAAGCAGTAGGTTGCCATTTTGTTCACTGACAAAGATGTGACGCTAGATGATGACGCGCGGGTATAAGAACGCTCGTCTTGGAAGGATGTTGACATGTTTGGATCTAATCGTGTCTAGTTTTAAAAGACCAGCAATTTAAGATGTTCATATTTTTCCTTATTATTTTTTTACACAAAATATGTCAACAAACAGGGAGAGTAACATTAGTGGTCAATTCTAGTAATATATTGTCCAGGTGTTCATCTGTTGCTTTTAGGACCTTGTCTAAAATTACACGAACGTTTCTAAATTTCTATTTATGTGCCAACTTGTTTGTTTAACATAACCATAAAAGCAATACAATAGCAGACAACATTGTCTTTATACAATATACAAACATTTACTTTAAATTATTAAAAATAACGTTAAACATATATTCATAATGAGCAACACTTTACAGTAAGGGTCCATTTGTTAACATTAGACAACTACGTTAGTTGACATGAACTAACAATGAAAAATACTTCTAAGCATTTATTAATCTCAGTTAACACATTTGGTCTAATATATGCTTGCTTCTGAGTTTTTTATCGTCTATCCTAAAAATTTAATACAAGGTGCATTTGTCACTTATGGTCATGTCGTACTGCGTCCAGGAGGTGGCAGTAAAATGCTGCGCAGCCTTCAATCCAAAACATCAGAAGAAGAAAGTTAAAGGTTTGCCAACCGCCATAAAAAAAAAAGATAAAAAATAAAAATAAAACGTCAAAGAAGAAGAAGAAGAAAGTTCGGAGGTCATAGCTGGGGCACAAAACAATAATAATGAAAAAATGATATAAAGAATAAGAATATCAACAAAATACAATATGCACATTTATAAAAATAAAGAAAAAATAAAAACCATAAAGAAAATACAAAGTAGCTAGGCCTATGTAACATTTGGTTAGTTTCATAAACTTAAAAAGCTTTATAGATTCTATTGTTTTTATACATTTCTTGTTTTATGTTGTCATAATTTGTGAATATAAAACTTTGCCGAAATAATTAAAAGAATTTTTTTTGTCATGACCATTTTAAAATCAATTCACAATGAAATAGAAAATGTCATTTTATATGTTGCAAAAAGTACATTTATCACAAACAGTATGAATATGCTGTTTCTACTAATAGTTGTATTTAGGCCTATGGGATATCATCAATGAAAATCACGTTGTCTTTGACTGCTCCCTTTGCCAAGTATGTTACAAACGTCTTCTTTATGACACACATGACTTCTTTATGACTGGAATGTTTGTTTGGAATTTGCCCAGTATCTCGCCTTCGTTCTTTCGTAATGGCAAAACATCACCCAGATTTGATTTTTTGCAGGAAACAGGCTGGAGTTGGTAAGACTTTCTCACTATTAGGTATGAAACTCTAAATCTAGATTCAATAACTATTTAACACATTTGTTTAACAAACAGATTTACAGTCCTCATTAGTTACCTGTTAACAGCTTAAACAGATATTTACTCTGTGAAAAACCTAGTGAAGTGTTATAGCTAGATGGAAACCCGCTTAGGCTTTTGTTTACAGTGTCGTCTGTTGTTGGAAGGAAGTGTTGTCATTATCTACTTTTACCTTCTGCTGTTTTGTTTTTAAGGGGCCAAGCACTGAAGATGCTGTAGCTTCTATTGAATCTGTTGGTTTTCTTATTATTCTTCCTCCCCACTGGGAGTCTATGGCAGCCTTATAAACCGTACATAGGAAAATGAATAAACTTTGTACGCTGATATAGGTGGTCCTGATTAATAATCTGACCAATGTTGGGGTCTCTACAACATACCCCACAGTACCACCACAAATGCAAAAATTCACTTTTCAAATGTATATAATTTTGGACACGTTTTCCTAAAGACATCACGACTCCTCCCATTAAAGTAGTCAACATTTTGAAAAGTACAATGTTCAATTTTGGCTGCTCCTCTTTGAGAAATGATCCAGTTATTACCGAAATTAGAACAGATGATCACTGGAAAGACCACAGAAATGACTGAACAGAATTTTGATCATCAAAAGTTATGATGATGCAAACTTAACAATTTTGACCAAAATTTTGATCAGAGGCTGTGTATCAGCAGAACTTAGATTTATGTCTCCGGATTCCTTGATTCATGCAGAATCTGTGGATACAGATTTTTCTGGGATTGGACGAACTACTTTAAAATTTAACATTTGTTTTCTCTGTGTTATTACATTCTATTATTTATGCAGATTTGAATGATTTACCATTTTCAAAATTTTTGAAAAAAAAAAGAAAAAAAAAAGAACTGAGCCAAATTTGGGAACAGTGCCACCTTCAGGTCATGAGATCCAAATAACAGAAATAACGTTTGAAATGCTTGTTCTTGGTGTCTATTGATTCCTTGTAATTTCTTGTGCTTGTTGTGTTTGCTGTATGTACTGAACTCACTGTACTTGATATATTTGTTGTGCCTTCAGTGCTTGGCCCCAAATTGCTGAATTGCTGCTTACAGCTGTATTTGGCATTGATTCAGTTTGATCAAGTGTAAATTGTGTTGAATCTCATTTTATCTTTCTGATTTTTTTTTTTACAGCCATTGGAAGACAGTGTGAAAAATGTAAGTTTCTAATTTTATTGTGTTATTTTGCTGCTTTACCAATGTTACATTTAAAACATTTATTTCAAACAATTCTCATTTGTTTTCAGTAATTTCAGTTTTAATATTAAATACATTTTAATATTTGTTCACTTTACAGATGTTTGATTAAAGGAAAATTAATCACTATTTTATGTGCATAATAAATACAATTCATTTTTTACATATATAGAGAAAATTGATTGTTAATGGTAACATAAATATTTTAAGACAGAGCTCCAAGGCTGTTAAGTGATTAATATATGTCACAATGTTAGAAGCCACAGTTCTGTGTGATCAGGATGTCAGGATGTTACTGTTACGATATTATGCTCTTTAACTCATTTACGTTACATTTATGCATTTAGCATGAAACTTTTATCCAAACTGACTTACAAAAGAGGAACAAAGCAAGTGCTGTGCCTTGTCAGCGGCCTTGGTCAGAGGACTTGTGGTACCTACGTCATTAACAAGTCAAAGCGTACAGTGTGTTAACTGAAACTTCATCTGGAAAGCTCAAACTAGTGACAGTTAACTGACGTTAATTTAAGATCTGCCAAATGTCTGTTTCTTTTCTTTTTAAAGGTGATGGCAGATGTGTTATCTGTGACTCTTACGTCAGGCCCTGTACACTAGTTCGTATTTGTGATGAATGCAACTATGGGTCTTACCAAGGGCGCTGTGTCACCTGCGGAGGTCCTGGAGTATCTGATGCCTACTACTGCAAAGAATGCACCATCCAGGAGAAAGACGTGAGTAAATCTGCACTGAAGCACTGTTTGACTGACTGATGCTAAGTATATATTGCCCAGTATCGGGGATTTTATTTTCAGTAGTTGGAATGCTGTTTAATCTCTTATTGAATAAAATGTGAAATATAATTATGATATGTTTACATGCATGGATGTTTCATTGTTACACAGAGGGATGGCTGCCCCAAGATTGTGAATCTCGGCAGCTCGAAGACTGACCTTTTCTATGAGAGAAAAAAATATGGCTTCAAGAAGAGGTGAAGAAACAGGGATTTCTTGCTTTTAGGACCAATATTTTCTACCTGTGATCTATTTATGTGCCAACTTGCTTGCTTATTGAATAGATTTAAATCATTATTTATCATTATTTAATATAACTATAGCAGGCAACAGTAGGCTACGCATCTTAATATAATATACAAACTACATACAATATACAAACATTTATTAAAAACGGTTAAAAATATATAACTCCAAATATAGACTCATATGAAAAAACTCTTTACAGTAAGGTTCCATTTGTTAACATTAGTTAACATTAACTCAGTGGTTCCCAACCACGATCCTGGAGGCCCCGCAACACTGCATGTTTACCATGTCTCCTTAATCAAACACACCTGATTCAGATCATCAGCTCATTAGTAAAGACTCCAAGACCTGAAATGGGTGTGTCAGACAAAGGAGAGATGCAAAATGTGCAGAGGCGGGGGGCCTCCAGGAACGTGGTTGGGAACCACTGCATTAACTCATAATGAAAATACTTCTAAAGCATTTATTAATATTAGTTCATGTTTATTTCAACATGTACAGATACATTTTTAAAATAAAAAGTTGTATCCATTAATATTACTTGCTGGACAATGAATTAACAATGAACTGTAACAACTGTGACTGTAGCAAATGCATGCTCATTGTAATATTAATTAATGTTAACCAATGGAGCCTTACTGTAAAATGTAACCATACTGTACAAGCTTGTTACAAAAAGCCTATATGGAAAATATATTATACATAGGTCTGTGTTAATATTTACAGACCTTTTCCGGTTTAAATTATTGAGAATGAAATTTAATTGGCCTCTTTTGGATAAGTTTTCGCCATTAAACACTTGTCTGATATCTTTAGTAGTACACATTTGCTCTAACATATACTTGCCTTTTTTTATCGTGTATTCTACACTATGAATTTAATACAAGGCATTTTGTCAACTATGGTCATGTCGTACTGCGTCCAGTAGGTGGCAGTAAGACGCTGCGGAGCCTTCAATCCAAAACATCAGAAGAAAGAAGTTCGGAGGTCATCGCAGCGTCGTCGCTAGTGTCTGGCTCGCTGTCTGCGTTCGTTCTTTTATAATGGCCAAACATCACCCAGATTTGATTTTTTGCAGGAAACAGGCTGGAGTTGGTAAGGTTTTTGTTTACTAGATCTAGATTTAGAGTTTAATACCTGTTTAATATATTTGTTTAACGAACAACGAATGTTTGCTAGCGCTAAAATCTGATGAATGAATAGTCAAATTAAAAATAAAGTTGGAGGAGATTAATGTATTGCTTTAGGTAACAGTTAAAAGCTTAACAAAATATTTATTTTGAGGAAAAACACTGGTTTTGTAGAAACGGATGGAAACATGTTAGGTCGTTTGTTTACAGCGTCCTCAGTAGTTGGAGGGCAGTATTGTCGTCATTTTTTTTAAAAAAACCTTTTGCTATTTTGTTCGTTTGCAAAATTTCAGTTTGATACGTTGAATCTAATTTGATCTTTCCTTTCTTTGCAGCCATTGGAAGACTATGTGAAAAATGTAAGTTTTGACTTTCTTGGTCTGAAGCTTGGCCATTTATTTCTTATTACCAACAAATCACATATGTTTTCAGTGAATTCCCCCCCCCCCCCATATATTCAGTACATTTTCACATTTATTTGTTTTACAGATCTTTGGTTTAAGAAAAATGAATCACTCTTTTATGTGCATACTAAATAAATAGTGTCTGACAGTAGCAAAAAAATCCATTCATATTTTTCTATATAGAAATCGATTGTTAACAGTGACAAACTTTAAAGCAGAACTACCATGAGCTTTAAGGCTGTTAAGTGATCCATATATGCCACAATTCTGTGTGATGAGAATGGTTCTTGTTCAGTGTTGCGCTCTTTAACTTAACAAATGTCTATTATTTTTTTATTTTTTATTTTTTTTTAAAGGTGATGGCAAATGTGTTATCTGTGACTCTTACGTCAGGCCCTGTACACTAGTTCGTATTTGTGATGAATGCAACTATGGGTCTTACCAAGGGCGCTGTGTCATCTGCGGAGGTCCTGGAGTATCTGATGCCTACTACTGCAAAGAATGCACCATCCAGGAGAAAGACGTGAGTAAATCTGCACTGTTTGACTGACTGATGCTAAGTCTATATTGCCCAGTATCAGGGATGTGTAAATATGTTTTCTTTTTTCACTACTTGGGTTGCTGTTTAATAATCTCATGTTGAAATATAATGTCAAACATAATTGTGTTTTTACATGCATGCTTTCTATTATGTTAAGTTTCTAAAGAACTATCTGTTTCGTTATTACACAGAGAGATGGCTGCCCCAAGATCGTGAACCTTGGCAGTTCGAAGACTGACCTTTTCTATGAAAGAAAAAAATACGGCTTCAAGAAGAGGTGAAGAAACAGAGGGATTTTCTTTGCCACAGTAGTTTTTCCATGCAAGAGTTTTCCATTTTGTTATCAGACATGTTGTTGCAATAAATTTTTTTAATGTTGTGATGTTGACTATTCTGTTTGATTTGATACTTATAATCAACTTTTGGATTTAGCAGCTGGAAGTGTTATAGAGATTTCAAGATGAGAGACCTGGGGCCGTATGTATAAAGCCGCACAGAGTAAAATTTTAGTCTTAAGTGTGTCAAAATTCTAAGAATGATGTAATTTTACTCTTATGCCTAGACTTAAGAATAAAAGTAATTCATAAAGGTTCCTAAGTGTTAAGACTTGGTCTCAGCTCCTAAATTATTTAAGAGAGCTGGAGAGGTCTCCTAATCTAGTTATGAGTAACAAGATGGCAGCAAAGAGGAGGAGACAAACACTTTCCAATGAAGATATGACATATTAGAGTTATCTGATGATATGGAGTTGATAAAACAATACAAACTTGATTGTCAGTTTGTTTTTGTAACTGACAAAGAAATTTAATAACCTCTTCCACTCTAGAAGTCAATGCTCTAACGACAGAAATGAAAGTAGTAATGAAATTAAAATTGGAACAATGCAGCAATGCACTGGTGATGATACAGTAAGCAGGGTAACACAACAGTGGCCAAAAGTGATGTTTTTTTGTTTGTTTGTTTGTTTTTTTGACCCCACATTTCACTTAAACCATCAAAATACAAAGGGAAAAAAAGACTGATCACTGTTGCCAACTGCTTTCAATTGAAAGTAGCTAACTGGTCACTTAATGTTGCTGGATGACCTCATTATATTTATATAGATCAGTGAAATCCCCTTTATGACGTCATGGGAGAGTCTCGAAATGTAGGTAAGATTTGTTCAAGAAACTGATTTTGTTGCTAGGTTTTTGAAAAAAGTCTCAAAAGGGGTGAGGAAATCACTAAATCGCTGGCACATTGATTATAAAATAAGTTATTAATATTTCATTGGCCCTCTTGTTTTTGCATGTGTTCAGAATTTCTTTGTATGACAGCATGGCCAAAAATTATGACCACACAATTTGGCATGTTTCATTGCATTATTATCACAATTAAAACAACTGACTCTAAGCAACTATGCAGTATGTTTACAAAATCTTGCACCTTTTTTTTTTTTTAATTAAGGGTGAAGATGTCAAATTTCCTAGGCTGAACATCACTTATAGCCACTAGTATGGGGCAGTTTATTGACTTTCCAACTGACTGCAAAAACAAGCCACTTCTATGAGGATTGTGAGCTTTCGTGGAGTTGCTGGAGCCACTGATGGAACTCATGTTCACATCATTGCTCCAACTATAAATGATGAGACATACCAATAGAAAACGAAACATCAGTAATAATTTGTGATAATTTTGCACAATCCAAAGCATTTAAAAAAATACATTTAAATATTAAAATATTTCAGTCTTAATTAAATGATTTTATTAATTAGTATTATTTATTATTTAGTAGTTACATTAAATGATTGGTGTGCTGCCGTGACTTCACATGAGCAGGCTCACTATTGGCTGATTCAGAGGTTGAGGTCAGCCATTTTGTGTTCACATCATTGTAGTCCTTAGTTCACAACACTTAAGTGTCACCTCAGTCAACACTTAAGAATCAATCTTAGACTTTACTGAAAGTTGCTTTTAGCTTCTTTATAAAAGTCTCCTACTCTTAGAAAAGTCCTACTTTTTTACTAAGAATTTTTTGACGCTTAAGTCAAAGCTTAAGTCTATTCTTAAGAGCATTTCTGAGAAGTTTTATACATATGGGCCCTGGGCTTATTTATATTTAAAAGTCTAGCATTATGCATCAAATCGTTCTGGGTATTATTGTTGTTTTGGCTACACAAACTCTATCCAGTATTTAATTCGTCATAACTCTTGTGGCTTCTCTCAGGGGCACAACGTCACAGGAAGGAAAGACGTTTCAAATACTGGGGCCGTATGTATAAAGCCGCTCAGAGTAAAATTTTAGTCTTAAGTGTGTCAAAATTCTAAGAATGATGTCATTTTACTCTTATTCCTAGACTTAAGAATAAGAGTGATTCATAAAAGTTCCTAAGTGTTAAGACTAGGTCTCAGCTCCTAAATTATTTAAGAGAGCTGAAGAGGTCTCCTAACCTAGTTAGGAGTAACAAGATGGCAGCAAAGATGAGGAGACACACACTTTCCAACGAAGATGTGCCATATTGGACTTATATGATGATATGGAGTTGATAAAACGATACAAACTTGATTGTCAAGATCAAAAAGTAATTTTTTGTAACTGACAAAGTAGGTAAATTTAAGAACCACTTCCTCTCAAGTCAATGCTCTAACTGCAGAAATGAAAGCAGTAATTACATTTTTTGGCTGGAAAATTTGAACAATGCAGCAATGCACCAGTGATGACACTGTAAGCAGGGTCTTACATATTATGACACAAACCCCACCAAACACAACAGTGGCCAAAAGTGATGTGTGGATTTTTATTTATTTATTTTATTTATGACCCCACATTTCAATTAAACCATTAAAATACAAAAGGACAAAAAAAAAACAAACAAAAAAAAACACTGACCAGTGTTGCCAACTGCTTTCAATTTAAAGTCGCTAAAACTGGTCACTTAATGTTGCTAGATGACGTCATAAAGGTGAGTTCACTGATCTACAGTATATTTATATGTATATAGATCAGTGAACTCGCCTTTATGACGTCATGGGAGAGTCTCGGAATGTAGATAAGGTTTGTCCAAGAAATTGATTTTGTTGCTAGGCTTTTGAAAAAAGTCTCTAAAGGGATGAGGAAGTCACTAAATCTAGTGACAAAATCACTAATTGGCAACATTGGCACATTGACTACAACATAAGATATTAACATTTCATTGGTCCTCTTGTTTTTGCATGTGTTCATAATTTCTTTGTATGACAGCATGGCCAAAAATTATGACCGAACAATTTGGCATGTTTCATTGCATTATCACAAATAAAACAACTGACTCTAAGCAACTATGCAGTATGCTTACAAAATCTTGCACATCGTTTTTTTTTTTGTTGTTTTTTTTAATTAAGGGTGAAGATGTCAAATTTAATTGGCCAGACATCACTTTTGGCCATTACTATATGGCAGTTTATTGACTTTCCAACTGACCACCAAACCATATTGCAACACAAGCCACTTTTATGAGGATTGTGGGCTTTCCTGGAGTTGTTAGAGCCTTGTTCACATCATTGCTCCAACTGTAAACGAGGAGACATACCAATAGAAAATGAAGCATCAGTAATAATTTGTGATAATTTTGCACAATGCAAAGAATTAAAAAATAAAATAAAAAAAATACATTTAAATATTAAAATATTTCAGTGTCTTAATGAAATGATTTTATTGTAGTTACATTAAATGTAACTACAAAATTAGTAACTTAAATTTGTTTTGACATCATTGTAGTCCTTAGCTCACAACACTTAAGAATCAAATCGTAGACTTTACTGAAAGTTGCTTTTAGCTTCTTTAAAAAAGTCTCCTATGCTTAGAAAAGTCCTACTTTTTACTAAGAATTTTTTGACGCTTAAGTCAAAGCTTAAGACTATTCTTAAGAGCATTTCTGAGAAGTTTTATACATACGGGCCCAGGATTTTGAAGATGGATTTGCAATCTCACATATTTCGTTTCTATTACATGTACAAAGAATACAATCAAAATTAAAATTAGGAAAAAAAAAAAAAATAGTAAAGAAGAACAAAACAGAACATAAAACCCCACGTCACAAACCATCCCTTACAAGACCTGTTTACATTAGTTTATAAAGTATGAAGAAAAACAAATATATTGAGACATGACGTGAACATATGATGCATTAGTCTATAGGGTTTCCATCAAGGTAACAGATAAAAGGGTGCCAAATTTTGTCAAACTGTTCAAATTTGCCCTTCAAGCAGTACCTAATTCGTTCCAAATGTAAAGTAGAAATCATCTCTCCAAGCCATAGCTTACATGTAGAGCCTCCTTTTTCTTCCAGAACAACAGTATTAACTTCTTGGCTGTAGTTAAACTGTATGCAAGAAGTTTGTGTTGTGCTCCTGATAAAGAATGCATACCTTCAGAAAATCCTAGAATGAAAAGTGCCGGATCCGGCTGCAATTGCACCCTAAAAATCTCTGAAAGGATGCCAATATCCTTTAAACTCATCTGCCACATTTCCTCAGAAATTTCTGATTTACTTTTAAATGTGTGCCCTGGCCCATTTAAGTAAAAGAATCTGCGATATGTGATTTGACATTTTATAGGCTTGCTAGGCATTATTCAGTATATTGATTGCTTCCATGATTTACATTCTCGTGTTAATAAAACAATATTATTTCTATATTTTACTGCTAAATTTCACAATAATGGCTGGAAATAATCTATCAAATCAATCGGGACAAAAGCGGTTTCATAAACGACGGGTTAAATTCATGCAATCTCACTAATTTGATCCAGGTTCAGTGAGTCAAGATAATTTGATGTGCACGCTTATTCTTCAGCTTTATGTCGATCATGGATCAATCGATCCACCATGACAAACAGCGAATATATTTGTGCTGTTAAATGTATTTGAGACGTTGTGTTTACCCCAGTGCATAACGGACATGTAAATGTTAGAAAGTCATGCAAATATACCCATTTTGCTGTCAGGAGTGGGCGAGGCTTAACGCAAGTGAACGCAATATTTGTTGCTGTACATTAAATGTGACATGTAGAATTTTAATCCTACATATAAGTGTATTTTTTATCATAGCAGTAACTGTAAATCAAATGTAAGCTGGCTAATACGGCCCTAATTACTAGCTCAAATGAGTCAATGTGTATTCCTCTTATCAGTTAAAATGTAGTCTTATTGTCACCAAATCAAGTGACAATAAGTCAGACTAACTGAAATAAGTCTGGCTTATTTGGTAAACTTGTTTTATGAAACATAAAATTTCTCAGAAATGCTGTTAAGAATAGTCTTCAACTTTGACTTAAATGTCAAAAAATTCTTAGTAAAAAAGTAGGACTTGTCTAAGAGTAGGAGACTTTTATAAAGAAGCTAAAAGCAACTTTCAGTAAAGTCTAAGGCTGATTCTTAAGTGTTGACTGAGGTGACACTTAAGTGTTGTGAACTAAGGACTACAATGACGTCAACCCAAAATGGCCACCCTCGATCTCTGAAACAGCAAATAGTGAGCCTGCTCATGTGAAGTCACAGCAGCACAGCACCAATAATTTATCTACAATAAAATAATTGAAGACACTAAAATATTTTAATATTTAAATGTATTAAAAAAATTCTTTGCATTGTGCAAAATTATCACAAATTATTACTGATGCTTTGAAAGTGTTTTCCATTGGTATGTCTCCTCGTTTACAGCTGGAGCAATGATGTGAACATGAATTCCATAAACAGCTCCAACAACTCCAGGAAAGCCCACAATCCTCATAACTGGCTTGTTTTTGCAGCATGGTTTGACGGTAAGTTGTAAAGTCAATGAACTGCCATATAGTAGTGGCGAAAAAATGGATGTCCGGCCGAGGAAATTTGACATCTTCACCCTTAATTTAAAAAAATAAAATAAAAATGTGTTAAAGATTTTGTAAGCATATTGCATAGTTGCTTATAGTCAATTGCTTTATTTGTGATAATAATGCAATGAAACATGCCAAATTTGCGGTCATCATTTTTGGCCTAACTGTCACACAAAGAAATTACGAACACATTATGTTGAAGTCAATGTCAATGTTGCCAGCTGATTTTGTCATTAGATTTAGTGACTTCCTCACTCCTTTTGAGACTTTTTTCAAAAGCCTAGCTGGCAACAAAATCAGTTTATTGGACAAACCTTATCTGGATTCCAAGACTCTCCCACTGATATATATTTATATTTATATAGATCAGTGAACTCACCACTATGAAGTAATCTAGCAACATGAAAGCAGTTGGCAACACTGCTCAGTGTTTTTTTCCTTTCATATTTTGATGGTTTAAGTGAAATGTGGGGTCATAAAAAAAAACCTCCATATAACACTTTTGGCCACTGTTGTGTTTGGTGGGGTTAGTGCCATAATATTTAAGACCCTGCTTACTGTGTCATCATCACTGGTGCATTGCTGCATTTTTCCAATTTTCCAGCCAAAAAATTTAATTACTACATTCATTTCTGCAGTTAGAGCATTGATTTGTAGAGTGGAAGAAGTTAAATTTACAAAGAGAATTGACTATCTTGACAATCAAGTTTGTAACGTTTTATCAACTCCATATCATCATAGAACTCCAGTATGTCATATCTTCATTGGAAATTGTGTCTCTTCCTCTTTGCCGCCATCTTGTTACTCATAACTAGGTTAGGGGAAATCTCCAGCTCTCTTAAATAATTTAGGAGCTGAGACCTAGTCTTAACACCTTTATGAATTACTCTTATTCTTAAGTCTAGGAATAAGAGTAAAATTATGTAATTCTTAGAATTTTGACACACTTAAGACTAAAATTTTACTCTGAGCGGCTTAATACATACAGCCCCAGGTCAGAATCTTTTGGGAACAGTAATTCGATAAATGTTAGGTAATCTTTATTGAAATGTGATCACTTCTGAAGAAAACCACCATGAATGGGAGCATTCTTTTTCAGACTGGAGTTTGTATTGTTCAGCTCAGTATATCTGCATATCACACTGCCCTCTTTAGCCCTGCCCTCTCTGTGTTATGCAACTTCTTTTTGGCATCTGTCTGTGTTACACAATGCTCCTCTCTCATCTGAAATTTGAGATTCAGTTAGTCATAATTCTCTGAGGCATCAAAGCATTTTGTGATCAACTGCACTGTTACATATTGTTATAGATGACATGTAGGCAAGACACATTTTTGAATTCTTTAATAATATGTACAACATGAAACATCCGACAACAAGACGCCGAGACAACATTTACAAGTCAAAAAAACATTTATAATTCCTCCTCCCAAAAGAACAATAACAATTAGAAAAACCTTCAAATCTGTTACTGCAAAAAAGTTGGCATCTTATATATGCAACTGAGTTTTCTTGTAGTTCAACAGAAGAAATGGTTCTCGTCAGGAACAGTCACTATTCCTTTCAGAACAGCCATCAAACTCTATTCCATTTTATTGTCGTCTTGAAAGGAAGCTCAAGGAGAAATGACAAACCGTAGCTGCACTTTTAAAAAGTGCCTAGTACAGACAACAAATATGCAAAGTTTAAACACCTGAATTAAGTGGAGTCATTCTGTACTAGTTAAAGAAAACCTGTTTTTCAGCGTTCAATCGAAGCTAGCTTTGGTCAAGATTACGTTACATATCAGATTCCCTTTTCACAAAACACCTGAAAACAGACAAATGTCACATGCGAGTATTGCAAAATTAAACTGTAATAAACGTCAACCTAACTTCCACTTCACAACAATGAACAGAGAACACATGATATTGACTGTTTGTGAAACTTGACTCTTTATCTTCTTTCTTTGATGATGTATGTTTCAAAATGAAAAAAGTTGCACAAATATGCACCTAAAGTGGCAAGCGGGGGGTTGATGCCCTTATGAGAGGTCTGAGTTTGATTTCAGATATGTAACACATTGGCGCCCTTTATAAACAGGCGTTTTGCTGAAGACACTTACGGATTCTTATTGACTCTGAGCTATGAATGGTGTGGTTCACACTGCAAAGCCATTTTTGTAAAATATTTGAAGTTATCTGAAAAAATATATCATATGATACATATGAAAAAAATTCCTATATCAGCACTTAATTTGTTTTTCTAAGTTCTAAGCAGATACAAGATCCGTCACATGCACAGTGTTATTTCTGTACATAATCTGACCTCCATGAGTCCCAGAAAGGGCGAACTACCATGGTGAAGTAAACAAGATATGATTTTAGAAGATCTGCTCAGTTATTATGAGAGACACAATCTAAATATGTTTTGCAGATATACAGAGCACATATTTTCAGTACATTTTCTGACAGTAAGACAAAACATTATAAAATAGAAATTACCTTTCCTGCTTACAGTTTTGTTTCCATTTTAACAGTTTTCTGTGATGATAAATTTTTAATGTGATATATTCTCCCCGTATTTCAATAATGGAATTTTAGTTCTACTTTTGCGGGCAAAATGCACCACTTGGTACCCTGTACCAAATTTGCCAAAAGAATTCTTAGAATTAATGTATTCTTTTTCGGAGAAGTCAAAGATAAACATATTACAGATGTATAAGAAAGTATACTGAAGTCAATGCCAGTCATTCTATATGAATAAAGACCAGTGACTTCCAATGCACATTATTTCCTAAAACTACTATAATATTAAAAAAACTTGTCAAAACCAGTGAGGGAAGACCTCTTTTACTCACTTAAAAAGCTCTACTGGATATACAGTGTGTGCTTTTGCACTGAAGTAAGATTAAAATGAAGGGGATATGTTGATAAGAGTGGTTGACAGGATTTTTTAAGAACATGAATATCACTTAGCTTTACAGTTTGAATCATATTGATTTATCTCCTGTTTTCTCCTCTTCATTCCACACCATTATTCATTTATTGCCTTTCAAAAATGGAAATAAATCAATAATTGTTTAGAGGTCTTCAGCTGGTGCACTTGAAAAAGAAGAGAAAAGGTTGTTAATCACCACATTATTTACAGTACTACTTCACCTATAAGAGCTGCTGTTTTAACTCTGAGTGGGTCTGTGTTGATTACGTGTTCATATGCAAACTGTCTGTGTGCATGTTTGTCCCTTACAGCGGTCCGTATTTGGCTTCATAGCGTGCCACAAAGTTCTTGCAGCGCCCAAAGTCCTTGCGTAACTCTGCCACTTCCTGCCTCAGAGCAGAGTTCTCTCGCTCCAGGAAGGCTGCTCTTACTGTGATCTGATTCTCTTTTAGCCGCCTGGCATCCCGTGAACGTTTGGCTGCAACGTTGTTCTTCTTCCTCCGCTGCCAGTATTTGTCATCCTGAAATAGTGAATGGACATAAAATCAAATGTTGGGGAACAAGTTTTTTTTCTCTCTATATTGAGAGTGACCCTGTGTTGTTATAAAATACAACAGTTAATATCTTTTTACATGACACATGTTCACGTATTTGTTGACAAAGACATCTCATTGTGTCTTTACGTTTAGGGTGTAACTGTATAATTAAGTTTTGGGCTTCAGGCACAAATTCTTGCCTTCGTTGATTGGAGTTGGTTGATTGGGATAGTTCACCGAAAAGTGAAAGTTCTGTCATTAATTACTCGCGCTCATTTCATTACAAGCTCGTAAGACCTCTTCTGAACACAAATTAAGATATTTTTGATGAAATCTGAGAGATGAACGAAAGTCTTACGGGTTTGGAACGGCATGAGGTTGAGTAATAATGACAGAATTTTCATTTTTGGGTGAACTATCCCTTTAAGTATAATGTTACACAATATAAAGGTAATATTTAAGTCAGTGTTATTTTAGTGTAATTAATATACTTTATATTAATATTTTAATTTTGATATTTTCAGTTTACTCTTTATTTTAGTTTTATAAATTCTTTTTTAAATGTATGTATAGTACTTATTTCAGTTTTTGTGTATTTTAGTACATCAAGTTAATTAAGTAAACATAATGCCTTAGCAAATAGCTGAAATAAAATAAGTTTAAGGATATTTCAGTAAAAGTTTATTTTATTTCAAGTAACAGTTTTTTTTATGTTTTTTGTTTAAGTTAATTATAATAACCCTGAGGAAGGATCGACTGTGTGTTTACCTTCTGATCCTCAGGCACAAATACTTTCTTTGCTTTCTTGATCATAGGTTGAGGCTTCAGCTCGTCCTCGGAGAAGCGATGTTTGCGAGGGTCGAACAATTCACCTCCAGGTATGCTGGACAGCACAAGGTCTGTGGGATCTGGCTCGTAGGGGACCTCTACCTCGATATCATCTGGATTAATGGGCTCTGGCGTCACACGTTCCTCATCTGTGGTGAATTGTGAATTAGTAAATTCCAGTAATGAAATTAAATCAAATTCTAGTACTGCTTCATTAGTTTCAGACATTTTTGCTATTTCAACTGAAAATGTTTTAATATCACTTAATTATCACTTAATCGTTGTTAAGTCGGATCTTCATGATAAACAGCTTGACAGTGTAATGGATTAAGTGTGTTGTGACAGAAAGTACTCTATGTTCTGTTTTCTCTGCTGACCTGATTTGGAGTCTGTTGAGCTAGTGCTGGATGCTGTGATTGTGACCACTTCCTCCTCACACTGATCCAGTTCCATGACTGGCATAAGAGAGACTACTGGGGCTGTCTCGCTCGTAGAGATTGTGGATGATTTTTCAGTTGTCAGTTGTTCGTTTTCTTTCTCAAGACCGTTCTGCGGAGCCTCATCGTCTGTGGTAGGAATGCCATTCTCCATGAGAAACTCCTCCAGATCCATGTATTCCAGGTGGAAGGTCTCGCCATCATAAGGAATGGTCTTTTCCCAGATGGCAGGTGTTAAGGCAGCCGATGGTCCCATTCCACTGACCCCTCCAGAGTCCACATCCTCAAAGAGTTTCTCTTTGTCATTTTCTGTCATATAAAAACCAAGTAATAAACAAATTAGGACAGACAAAATGTTTTGTTCACATTCCAAATCTACACGTATTTTACATTAGACAGACTGGCAATGGTCAACAAAATAAATTCACCTAACTTGTAGAACAAAGTGCACATTTAGAAAAAGAAACAAACTGTATCAGTTTAATCTTGTTTCATCTGGAATAATCGGTTCTTGCAATGAGGTTCGTTCAAATAACCGGATAAAAAACGATTCATTATTAAACGTGTATGCTGTTATTTCATGTCCCAGTTCAGTATGTGACAGGCTATATTTAGCATACAAAAATAAATATGTATAACCATTATACATGTACATTAAACTGATTGATATTGTGAATCAGTTCCACTAATTATTTGAAAAGATCGGACATTAAGCTATTCGTTCACCAAGCGGACACTCGTTCTATGCAGTTTTTCGAGAATGCAAAACATTAAGGCCCGCGAACCATGTTATAAATAACACAAATAAACACATTCTGTATTTACACAACGAGAAAAGCCTCCTGGTCTGTTGTTATATTAACATACAGCATGCACTCGACAATAAATCAGCAGTACAGCGAGCAAAGACCGCAAGCTTCTGCTCAGCCACAAGCGCCCGACTGGTGCAGAGGCACTTACCGTCGTCGCCTTCGAGAAGATTCGGTGGCGGAATTTCCATGATTTTCTTTAAAACTACTGGAAAGGCAGGAGAAGGAGTATCAGAGCCTGCGTCTATCGTGACAGAAACAGGATCCACGTCCATTTTGACTTTATCGTGCCGCGCGTAAGAAAAGCGTATCGTCAACTTTAAAGATAACCCGAAATCCCTAGTTTACTCAGGAAAATGTTATTAATGTCTTTAGTGCCTTATGTACTAAAACATCTAATCTGAAATCACCTCGCAGGTTTACACTCTTTCTATTCAGACTCTACTTCTGTGTCTGACCCGATTTTCCAGTTAGCTACAGAAGAGTGTTCTAATATTCACAAAGCCTAAACACGCCCCCTTCGACAGAAAAAAAACACTGGTTTTTTGGATGCGGATAGGTTGGTTGCTCTCTCTTCTCATGAATAATTAAGTAGTGCGTAATGTCTTGACGTCAAAAGCGACTCCTCATTGGTCGGTCAAAACGGTTACATATATTATTTTCACAAAAAAGTGTCACGAGACCCATATTGATACACCAACACAATTGGGTTTAAAGTGTGGGCATACATACCCAGGGCTCGAAAAAAATGACAAAAAGCATCCCCTCTGTAAAACCACCATCCCCCCTTACCATACCCTTTGGATTATTCATTTTGTGTATTACGTAAAACTTATCATGCACATGAAATGTTAAAATTCTCTACTGATGATCATTTACGAACTAAATAACGGCGATTGGCCAATCAGAATATGGTACTGTAAAAAAGCTGTGCACAAGCAGAAGCAATTTCATCATTTTTCGCGCAAAATATTTCAAGCGCAACTTCTGAAGTTCTTTAAAAAGAAGACAATTGAAGGTATGATTTTTCCTTGATTAGAATTTAAAGACATTCTCCTAACATAATGTATGTATGACTGTGAGGGGCTGAGAGACGATAGGAGAGCTGACATTATCCAACTTTGAGAAAAAAAAAAAAAAACGTCTTGAGAGTCCAAAGGCATTCACTGCGCGATGAAGCCCATTAGAATACAGTTAGAATGCCCTTATTATTCCAGCAATGAAACCAAAAATACCCATGTATGAGTTTGTACGTTTTTATGTTCATTGCACAAGCAATGTACTTTTCTGTATATCAGCACATGTGCGCGAGGCACAAGCACAAATGTGCTAGCCTATTAGTTTTATACAACAGCGCATATCAACACGATGTTCATTCCGTGAATGAATCAGTTTTTGAACGAATCGAGTGAGCCAGTGATTCAACGGTCCATTCAGATGGTCTCACTTGTTTCGTTTCTATTGAATCAGCCGTTTTGAACGAATCGTTTGATATGAATGATTCAGTAAGTCATTTATTAAAACAGGGACTTGCTGCCACCTACTGGCGGGTTTATTGTCATATTTATTTATCCATGACGGACCTAAACCACCCAAGGTGCCAGCACAAAAACACATTCAGCAAAATATTGTTTAATTATCAATATTGACCAAAATTCTTCTATTTCAGGCCCCAGAAGAAGACGAAGAAAA